>CAJNIZ010024547.1:13092-28476 GCA_905231905.1 Symbiodinium pilosum
AGAGTTTAGGGTTTAGGGCCGGGTTCCCCAAGAAGTTCTCTGTGTCGTACAGCGAAAGATATCACACAAAGCTTGCGCCGGTCTGAGATCTTCATCTGCAAGGTCCAGCTGCTCGCGCCCCACCCTTACGACCTCCGGTGGGCTTGGTGCACAGCCATTGCGTTCAGAGCTTGCGCTTCCTCTTTGTTTACCCAACGGCTTTGTAAATGACTGAGCGGTTTGCTACCCAAGGCCAGCATGAGAACCGGCCCACAGGTGGCCTTCAACAAATCCTTCTGGGTAGTGTTTTATTTGGGGATATTATNNNNTATCCTCCTTCTGGGGTATAGTATCTTATATAAAGAATCTAACCTTACTAGGTTCAACCGACAAAAAAACACTACTCTTATGTTGTTTTCCATGTTTGCTTCGAGGCGTGTAGGACTGCAATATCTCGCTACACCTTATTGTACCTGTGAGGTGCTCACCACTGTAACCTTTTGCATGGCGTAGGCCATCATGTTGACACATGGCGACAAACACGTCTTTTCCCAAAGGCTGCTAAGTACCTTTGAAAGAATATTCACCCAAACCATAGACCCAGTTCCTGGCATGGAGCCCTTAATTTGTACAGTTTGAAAGCAAGACCTATAGGCACAACCTAAACCCTTTGAAAGTACACTCCCAGGCCACCCCGGCTACTTTCGTCGCTTATGGTGCTGCTTTGAGCCACATTCTCAGCAGCTTTCTCGTTGTAGGGTTTTAGGGTTTCAGGCCTAGGGTTTAGGGTTTAAGGTTTAGGGTTTAGGATTAAGGTTTGGGGTTTAAGGTTTATGGTATAGGGTTTAGCCTGTCGTTCCCAGCTGTTTTCTCGTTGTAGACCTGTGAGTGCGAGTGCGAATGGTGACCATTGGGGTTTACAGGAATAGGAGGGAAGGAATGGCTGGTGCTCCTTTCAGAGATCATCTAGGATCATCTCAGAACCTCACACGTGGTATGTACGATACTTAGATTTCAAAGACACTGCATGCGACCTTGAAGTTGCGGGTTTAGGGTTTAGGGTAGGAGTATGGTGTGGACTTTTTTGCTCGGTCGTGCTTACAACCCTATGTGAGCTCGAGTCTAAACTATTAAAAAAGGGGCTATATAGGCGATTATACACAAGATTATATACGGGAGTATTATTGGTTTTCTAGGGGAGATACTAGGAGTCCAGACTGGGCCCCTGATAGCTATCGCCAGGGCCAGAACAAGCAGCAACTTCAAAGTAGGGGAACAAGGGCTGTTAACTCTTACATGACCCTAAACCTTAGCTCAACCCCTATATAATATAGCAAGGCTTCTTAACCCTTGTATAAAAACACATACCTTAAACCTTGAACCCCTAAACCCTAAACCCTCTTTGGAGTTCAGGTAATTAACCTTAAGCCGGCTTCCTCCAGGTTCGTCTACTTCGTGATACGCGTGGCCCCGCACTACCGACAAGCAGAGTGCGCGCCTTAGGCTTGCCTGAGCCCTTAGGCTTTAGGGTCTAGGGTTATTTGGGGCTTAGGGTTCTTTTGGGGTTAGTGTTTAGGGCTTAGGACTATTTAGAGTTTAGGGTTTAGGGGTTTCAGGGTGCAGGGTTTAGGGCTAAAGCCTAATTCTGAGCCCTAAGCCCTGATCCCTAAACCCTGAGCCCTAAGCACTTAACCAGAACTTCAAATCCCAAACCCAACCTCCCCCCGGCTTCCAACAGCTCGAGGCCTCAGGAATAGTGTTTCACAGCATGCCTGCCCAGGTTCAAAGTTTTCGTTGTGTTTTGAGATAGCTTCCGGGTCTAGAAAAAGTATGCGACGTTTTCAGACTTAGGGTCCGAGGGTTCAGTGCAAACCTGGACAAGAAATCTTGGTTGATCGGGGAGGGCATGCCGCTGATGAATCATAGGCATGCTTATGCCGCACATGTAAATCCTCCCAGTTGAATAATAGTTGCTCGGACCATCTCTCTATCATTGATGTAGGGTTTAGGGTCACCTATTCACATGGATATACCTCTACAATGAGGGTACTGCTCCCGCTCTGTCACAGTGGATAATATTACTACGTAATGTAGTTACATATATCCTTCAATCAGATCCCTAATATCGACTGTTACAGGGCGGGGACAGTACCTTATCTATAACCCCTTCAAAGGCCCTCAGCCCTAAATCCTTAACCCGAAATCCTGAACCCTCAACCCTAAATCCTACACCTCAATCCTATACCCGAAATCCTTAACCACGGAATCCTAGATCCCTAAACTCTAGACCCTAAACCCCTAATCGAAAGGGACCTTTATGGTGGCTTTGGATCCTTCTGGAAAGGTCGATTTCAGGGTTTCAGGATTTTAGGGTTTTAGTGGTTTTAGGGTTTCCGGTTTTAGGGGTTTAGGGTTTGAGGGTTTTTAGGAATTTAGGGTTTTAGGGGTTTTAGGGGTCTGGGTTTTGCGTATGAGGGTTTAAGGATTTAGGGTTCCAGGGTTTAACTGGCTCTAGGGCTTTAGGGGTTTTAGGCTTTTAGAGGTTAGGGTTCAGGGTTTTAGGGTTTTAGGACGCTAGGGCTTTAGGGGTTGTAGGGTTTAGGGTTTTAAGAATTTTTGGGTGTTTGGAGTTTTTATGGGTTTAAGGTTTAGGGGCTAAAAAAGTTTTAGGGTTTAGGGTTTTAGGGTGTAAGGGTTTTCGGGTTTTAGGGTTCAAGACCTTCCCAGTACCCTGAATAGGGGAGATGTGGCCCCTAAAAGTGGCTACTTAGACCCGAAGTATAGAGGGTAGGTGGGTCTTGGTAGATAGAAGTTCCCGATAGGTTTAGGGCTTGGCTTTTGAGCCTTCATGTTGTGAGTAATTCGTCTGAGGCTTTTGAGGCTCTGGGGCTTTCTGAGGCAAGGTCTGGGTATTGGAAGCTACGGCCTAAGGTTCAGGGTTTAGGGCCGAGCGTCCGATGCTTTCTGGCATCCAAAATCTGTAGGCTAAGGAGCCAAAAGCCCAGGTGCCCAAATCCCCTCCGCAGTCACGGATCTGCGTCACATGATAGCAAGGAAAGCACACTTATGTACTAAATACGCAGATGCTGGTAACTTAATTCAAGTTCCTGCACAGCCACTCAGATCATTTTCGAGAAGCTCTTCCATAATTCCCTGAACCGTAAACTGTCATCCCTAAACCCCTAAACCCTAAACCTCTAAACCCCAAACCCCTAAACCCTTAAACCCTAAATCTCTAGCCCCCAAACCCTAACCCCTAAACCCCTAGACCCCAAATCCCTAAACACCCAAAACCCTAGCACTCCGTTGATGCTCTGTCGAAGTTGAGATTTCTGTCGCGGCAAACGTGTGCACGTGGCTGTTCGTTTGAGGAGCTGTCTTGGCTTGAACGGCAAGTCGTGATAGCTGCCAAGGACCAGTTGCTAAAGTCACGGATGGTCGCTGCTTTATGCTCTTGTACCTCGACAGCCCTGGCAGGCCAATGGAGCAAAAATCGCCATCGAGGACGGAAAAGTCCTGCACGCTGCAGGCTGGATGCAAGATGGTGAGGGCGCTGCAGTCCCAAGTCTGCTTGCTGCGAGGTTCCCTCCTTGGAGACTTTAAGAAGCCCCCATGTCCTAAACGCTCGGTCCTGAGCCCTTGGCCAAAAATGTTCAAAAGGGGTTTAGGGGTTTAGTAGGGTTAGGGAACCCTGAAATCCTGGGCACTTTCATCTTTAGCCGACTTGTTGATCCCCAGGTTCCTGCTGCCCGAAGCCATGCTGGAGCACCTCAGCGCAATGGGGTATTCGACTCCTTCCTTCAATGGAAGTTATCGGGTATAGGGGGCATGTAGGCACAACCCTACACCCTAACCCCTAAGCCCTGGGTTTCATCCTCATGTCTCAGCCTGGGGGCGACCTGTAGAATGCTAACCTACCCCGCACAGAAGGTCCTTGTTGAGGCAGTGCTCGGCGCTCCCGCTAGTTCGGGGGCAGCAGACACCTCAAGCACCTAAACCCTATATGAGCTATAGTCTAAACTCCCAGTATCCCCCTTACCTTAATGACCCCCAAATATTGTACTCCCGATAATTTTATAATCCCCTATATAACCCCCCCTTGAAAGAAGTTTAGGTTTTAGCTCATAAACATCTCTCCAGAACCTTGGAAGGATTCTGTAGGAATCAATGCTCCAGGTTGAAAGCATTTCTATAAGGTTAGGGGGTGGTGGGGGGGGATGCGAGGGGTGGTTTGGGGGGAGGAAAAAGGTTTAGGATTTAGGGGCAAAGGTTTAGGTGTTTGGGTGAAATGGTCGGGACAAAGGGCAGGGGGTTAAAGTGAGGTGTTTAGGGGTGAAAGGGTTTACCAAAGGGGTTTGCTGTAGGGCTTTGGTTTCGGGATTTAGGGTTTGTGGTTTGGGGATTAGGGTGTGAAAGAGGCTTGTAAACAAGGTTTGCAAAGGTTTATGCTATTCATCGAGAAAATCTTGCGCCAACCAATGTCCCCAAAGTATGAGCTGCTAGTCAGCGTTCTTGGGGCAAGGTGGTGCAAGATTGGCTTTATCCACCGCAACCCGAAACCCTAATCAACAATGCAATGGCCAGATTAGTGTGGGGAGTCTCAATTGTGCGAAGCTTCGAAATTATTCAGCACCCCCTCATTCGTTTGGGGGGCCTTTATTGTGCGAAGTTGCGCGGCCTTAAAAAAAAAAAGGTTCTGAGAAAAAGTCAACGGAAACCTTTCTAAAATGCTTTCTAAAACCCTTCTGATCGAGCCGATCCGATCTCTCCTATTGAATTTTAGCTAAAACCTAAAACCATTGATTGTTTTGGGGGTAACACACCCCCCCCCCCGACACTAAAATGCATCCTATTTTCGTTTTTTTTGGGGGGGGGCTTACGCTAGTCAGGCCACCACATTAAGCTTTACCGTAGGGCTTTATAGGTTTAATTGCCCCTGCTTTAGCATGTCGGGTTGACGATTTGGAACCACAGGAGGAAGTTACCGGGAAATGAGGGCTTAGGCATGAGGGTCAGTATTATGCATATGAGGTTGTTTCAGGCCAGTTGGGAGGGATCATATGAAATGCAGGGAGATATAGGGTCGCTTTCAATGGGCTATAGTAATGTGCGGGTTCAGAGTAAGGTGCTTCACCCCAAGATACTTCAGAATCAAATGGAAAAGAAACATGGACGTAAATGGATTTATGAGGGATTATGAATGTGTCCCTTTTGGTTTAGGATCTCGCATTAAGGAAGTGCATTCCGAATGGTTCCTCCTTTACCAGGACCTTGGCAACAACCCTCGCGCAGCTTTTGTTCAGGATTTTCTTGGGCTCTATGTGGAACATGGAAGGTGTTGAAGGTATGATGTAGGGGATGAGGGTTATCTTGATATAGTGCCTCGGCCCCCAAACCTTAAACCCTAAGCCTTCAACACGAAACCTAAAACCCCAGAGCCCTTAAACACTAAACACTTGAGTTTGAGTCCTAGACCCTCAATCCACAAGCCCATAAAAACTGTCGCTTTAGGGGTTTAGAGTTCAGGATCTAGGGTTTAGCCAGTAAACCAAGAGCTGTTTGGGCACAGGGATGGGACCTAATTAGATGGGGGCCTCCCACAAGTAGGGCTACTTTTTGGGGGGTCCCCATAATAAGGATTGTAGTATATTGGGGTCTATATTGGGGTCCCCTTTACTTGGGGAAACTAACATATCATGCCGCGTTGCCAAGATTAGGTGCCAAAGCCCCGACGCTATTCATTGGCCATGGGTATGGCCCTTAAAAGATGCAACAAATGGAGCCCCCCAAAGGAGATGAGGCCATTGCGACATGGAGGATAAACTAGTACCTGAACCAGCAATATATGCGGAACAATGGCCTTATGGGCTAAACCCTTTTCAGGGTCGGGTTTTGGGTTAGTATTTTACTTACATTTGGGGTCCAGGTATCGTGTTTCTCTTCTTGGATACATACGGCTTTCGCGAATCCTCCTCCTCAAGGTGATTGTGCTGAAAACGGCCGCGAAGAAAGCCAGAATCGTGCTCCTATAAAATTTGGGTCATTCCCCCCCCCCACACACACACAGTACCGGGTGCCTCCAATGTAGGCATTATTAAGGCCTTATGAACTTATTTTTTAGAGGCTATTACTGTTGGAGGGGATTGACCTAAACCCTAAAGCCTAACCCTCTTTTGTAAAGCAGCCAACCCCTACAACTTACACCCCGCCGAACCTATTCTTATTAAACCAGCATGTGCTTGAATGAAAAAACCTAAGCCTTGTGAAACCCCACATAATTCTGTATAACCTTATAGAATCCCCAGTATAACCACAAGTACACGCTAAACTCTTAGCTCTACACCCTAAAGCCCTAAACCCTACATCCTAAACTCTAGACCCTAAACCCTAAACCCTCACACTCCATTTTCCGTGGTCGAAGGCATTCGGCGCTAGCCGAGTTGGCTTCCACAGCCGCCAAAGTGTCGCTACCAGGGCTCTTGCACCTTCCCTGCATTTGCTCTTGGGGTCCAAGGACCCAAATAATGGGGTTTTGGGGCCATACTATAATCGTAATGGTATTTGGGCCCTAAAGCCCCATTATTTGGGTCCGTGGACCCTTTGGGTTGAGTCATAGCCTAAACTCCTCTGGGTTTAGGGTTTATATACGGATTAGAGTTTGGGGATTTGGGTTTAGGGTCTAGATTCCTTAAAGGTGGTTTACAAGGATTTCGGCATTCACAAGGTTAGGGCTCCTTCTCAGCCCCCCGGAACTCTAGTTCTTATTATGGGGGTAATAGAGAAGGGCCTCCAATTTGTTTTTGTGAAATTCCCATCTCTAGAAGTTTGTTTGTGTCAGGGTGTCAGGGTTTAGGGTTATGTTATGTTGGGAGTGTTTCTTCAAACTGCTTTGTAATGAGCCGCTGAAAAAATGGCTGCTGCCGGATTTTAGTGTTCAGGGTCCAGGGAAGGTAGAGATTGCACGGAGTTGCGCCGAAGAATGGCACTCGGTATCCTGCATTCTACCCCGCAATCTGGGCCTGTGAAGAATATTGTTATGATATATATATATATAGAGTCAGATATGACATCCTAATGCAGACTGTTACAGGATGGGGGCAGTACCCAACAGAAGCCTAACAAACTCTAAGCCTCCCGTATGCCGAACAGCTTTTCCTAAAAAACACTGATCTCTTCCCTGTCAACTTTGAATTCTGAGTCCCACAGGCTAACCCTAAACCATGGACTTGAAATCCTCAGCCAACCAAACCCTCAACTTTGTAAACCCTAAACCCTGCAAACCCTCTAAACCGTGCAGACCCTTTACCCTAAATCTGGTAAGCCCTGAACGCTAAATCCCAAACTCCAAACTCCCTTCACCCGAATCCCAAATCCCTAAACCCTTACCCTTGAATGGCAAACCCCCCAGACCCAGAACTCTTATCCTAAACCCTGAACCCTACACCCTGAACCCTAGAACCCTAAACCCTATATAATCCCCCATACAGCCCCTTTTAGTAGGGCTAATATTCCCAAACCACCCAAAACTCAGAACTCTTAACCCTAAACCCTGAAACCTAAACCTCAAACTCTAAGCCCCAAATAGTAGTTTCCATTTTATTTTCCACTATCTCAAGGTAACCCCTATATAATCCCTATATAATCCCTATAACCCCTATCTAATCCCTATATAATCCCTATAACCTCTATCTAACCTTTTTTGGTAAGTCCTTGTATTCCCAAGGGCCACTGGAGACGCGCAAAGGGCAGAGCTCCTCCGAGAAATGGAAGCCTTCCAGGCGAGGGCCTGACGGTTTAGGGGGCTTTAAAAGGGGTTTAGGGATAAGGGTTTAGGGTTTTCTAGGGTTTAGGGATTAGGGTTCAGGGATTAGGGTTTAGGGATTGGGGTTTAGGGTTTAGGGATTAGGGTTTAGGATTCTTGGGGATTCGGGATTAGGGTTTAGGATTTAGGGATTAGGGTTTAGGATTCAGGGTTTAGGATTCAGGGTTTAGGGTTTAGGATACAGGGACTGTCTACGGGGTTTCAAGGGGTTGAGGGTTTAGGGTTCGGGATTGAAGGCTCATAGGATTTTAGAGGTATAGGGGTTTATAGGGGTTTATAGGGGTTTTGGGGTAAACGGTTTAGGGTATTGGGTTTTGGGTATAGGGTCTAGGATTTAGGGGTCATGGGGCTTATAGGGGTTACAGCTTTTTTGGGGTAAACGGTTTAGGGTATAGGGTTTTGGGTTAGGGTTTTGAAGTGTTTAGGGTTTATAGGGGTTTAGGGTATAGGGTTTATGGAGTTAGGGTTTAGGGTTGACAGGGTTCATAGGGGTTTAGGGTATAGGTTTTAAAGTTTAGGGATTTAGGCTTTATAGGGTTTATGGGGGGGGTATAGGGTTTAGGATTCAGGGATTTATGGTTATAGGGATTTAGGTTTCAGGGTTTCGGGTATAGGGCTTGGGTTTTAAGGTTTATAGGGTTTGAGGATCTAGGGTTTATAGGATTTATAGGGGTGTAAGGTATAAGGTTTAGGGATTTAGGGTTTAGGGTTTACGGGCTTTATAGGGGTTTAGGCTTGATAGGCTTTAGGGTATAGGTTTCAAAGTTTAGGGATTTATGCCTGATAGGGTTTATAGGGGTATAGGGTTTAGAATTTATGGATTTCAGGTTTATAGGGATTTAGGGTTTCGGGGTTAAGGGTGTAGGGCTTGGGATTTAGGGTTTATAGGGTTTCGGGATTTAGGGCTTATCGGATTTGAAGGGGTTTAGGGTCTAGGGTTTAGGGATTTAGGGCTTAAGGTTTCAGGATTTGGGGTCTAGGGATTTAGGGTCTAGGGTTTAGGGTTTAAGGGTGAAGGGTTTAGCGATTTAGGGTCTAGGGTGTAGGGTTTCAGGGTTTAGGGTTTAGGCTTACTAACGGACGACGCTTAATTGTGGACATAGGGGTCCGTATTGTAGTTTAGCATAATCTGTAGTAATATAGTCCTTACTACGGAACCAATGTCCATTGTGGGTACTATTAACTGTAGCTCATGTAGGAGTTTGTAGGACTATGGGGGGATATGGGTCCGGATATGGGTTCGTTTGAAAGGGGGATATTGGGAATGGTGTAGGATGTAGACTTTGGGGATTAGGGTTGGAGGCTTGTATGGTACAAACTCATCCAGCTGGAGCATGTCACGGAATATGCGCGCCACTGCAGCTACGTACTGTATTTTCAGCCATCAATATACATATCCCTGTAGAGTCTCAATAAGCCCACCTAAACCCTCCAATGAGAGGTTTGTTTCTAATTCCGTTCCTCTAGTCCTACGGAAGCTACTACGTGTGTGGATCTGCTGAATTTCGGCGCATGACTCAATGTCTAAGTCTAAGGCGTACAACCACCCGACATTGACTGCAAATCTCGTTGCCTATGTGTGTGCGTTCTTCTGATGAGAGGGCCCCTGCAGCATGTAGTCACCCGCCTAATCTTGAACACGGCCCCTCTAATGGTCCAAGCCTTCTTCTAGAGGAGGTTGTGTAACATGTTTGGGTAAACTCTAAATCCTAAACCCTAAGAATGTTGGGGGGTAAACCCTACACCCTGTAATCGTCCGAAACCCTACTAAAATCCGGGGAAACCCTAAACCCTAAGGTTGCATTTAGATATGCGAAGGCGGGTGCATGTTCCATCTTAGGTGGCCAGTCAGCCTCATGGGTTTAGGGTTGACAGGCGTTCACAGGGTTTGGGGGTTTAGAGTTTATGGCTTAGGGGTGGCTTAGGGGTTCAGGGTTGTTGGGTTTAGGGGTTTAGGGGTTTAGGGTTTAGGGGTTTAGGGTTTTAGGGTTTAGGGGCTTAGGGGTTTGGGGTTTAGTGGGGCTGAGTTTGGGGCTTAGGGTTTAGTGCGTTGACAGGGCTTAGGGGTTTATGGCTTCGCGGGGTTGTAGGCTTAAGTGCATGGACTGAACGAACAGGTGACGGAGAAGGGCTTCGAGAATTTCCTGCGCGCCACGCTGTTGGCCGTCTTAGGGCCCGCGGGGACTGGGCATCCCGCTTGAGGGTTATTGAGGGTAATGCAGACACTGGCCCTAAACTGTAGGCGTGACAGCCCGTAAAGTCTCTAAATAAAACCGATTTGGGGCCCTCGAAGTATGCATGAAAACTAGTTGGTGCCCTCAATTAATTGTACAAATGGTAGCTACTTTTTTTGTTTTCCCCAAAATCAGGGGTGCCTTTTAGGGGGTCCATCGCATTTTGGGGTATATATTGGTGTCCAAACTCCCATTTGCATCGGAAGCTGTAGCTACGGACGTCGGATCCTGGTTAGGATCTTGGGTCCAGGTTTGATGTTGAGGGTTTTAGGGAGAAACGCTCAGGGGTTGACGGGGGTTTCAGCTTTTTACCTTCCCTCAAGAGATTTAGCTTCTCAATTTGTGGTTGATCCGAAGACTCTTCAGAGCCAAGACCTCAATCCTAAACCCGAAACCCTACAGTAATTTTCAAGCCCTAAGCCCTAAATCCTTAAACCCTCAACCCTAGAACCGTAAACCCTTAAACCCTAAACCCTAAAACCCTCAACCTTGTGATTGCAAGCTGCGAAGGCTGTGTCAAGTGGCCCGGAAGTCGTACAAGGGTCTAAGCCATTTAGAACAGACTCGGGTTTGGGGCTTTAGGGTTCAAGGTTTACGGTGAGACTGTGCGAATTGTCTGGCTCATTTTGCAGGGCTCACTGTACAATTTATTCAAAACTTTCATACATCAGCTAGAGTTCCAAGGACGTGTATGCGGAAGTCTGCACTCACTTCCCACAACTCTGCGCCCCAGGATCCTAGGATAAGCCCCACACTCTCTCAGAACCCAAATTGTTGACGACAACAAGATGGATGAGCTCAAGATATCCCAGAAGAGGGAGCTGGCTGCTGAGAAAGGGTTTCAGGGGTTTAGGATTTCTTGAATTAGGGTTTAGGGTTTAGGCTGCCGAGTAGCCATTGTCCCAGACTCAGTTCCTGTCTGACAGACGCGGCGACAGCTTGATTTCCTGGAGCTCGTAGCTGATGAAACAGCTTGCCCGACTTGCTATGCTGGACTTGTGGCGGATTTCCTGGAGGATAAGCCACATGTTTTCATTCATATCTGGCACAATTACCATTAGAAAGCTTCTTGCTGTCATTGCTGATTTTTTTTTAAAGTTCCTGTCTTCCTATTATCGAATGTTTCAATAAATTAGCTGAACCCCCTATTCCCGGATCCCTAAACCCTGACCCCTAAACCTAAGCCTTGAACCCTAAACCCTTAACCCTAGAATCCTAAATCCTACACTCCAAAACCCTACACCCCTACGCCCCTAAACCCTAGATGCAACATTTTCATCCTTCGCCTTAAGCTCTGAACCTGAAGTCTTAATTCCTAGAGGCGGTTTAGAGTTTAGGGGTGTAGGGGTTTGAGGTTTAGGGGTTAAGGGTTTAGTCTAGGGTTTGGAGGTTTAGGGTTCAATGGTTTAGAGTTAAGGGGTTTTAGGGTTTAGGGCACCCTGAACCTACAGCCGAAGACCTGAACCCTAAACCTGAAACCCTAAACCCTAAACCCCAACCCTAAACCCTGAACCCTAAACCGTAAGCCCTCAATCTGAATCCTTCAGCCATATGCGAAGGCTTTCCGTCCTGCTCCGATGCGCGGAGGGCTGCGCGGCCTTCACAGGTGCTGCCGTTCAAAGTTTTGAGGGCTTACACGGTTTAGGGTGTAGGGTTCAGGGTTCAGGGTTTAGGGTTCAATCAGTGATCAGGGATTCCCGAAAGGGGTCAAAAGGAAATCTGAAAGAACTATCATGGGGAATAGGGAGGCCCTCTACTTTTGGAATCCCAAGTAGACCGCAGTCACAGGAGGGTATTGCTCAACCCCTTGGGATGTTTGCTTGCAGCACGCGAATTCAAAAGCTGAGGGCAGCCGTAGGACATTGACCTGAGGCTTTACGAAGTTGAAATCTCAGGGTCATATAGATGTCCACACAGAACCCTAAGTGCATTTAGATAATTCCTATAGTGTTGGACCCAGGGCCCTGGGCTTGATTTTTCGCCGTCTGAATCCCAACCCCTAGACCCCAAATCAAGCTTGAACCTGAAATCCTGTAGAAGCTCCAAAATCCTAATCCTCCAGCCCTGAGACTTGGGGTTTAGGGTTTAGGGGGCCTAGTCCTCAAGCCCTAGACCCCGAAACCCTAAACCCTAAACCCTGAACCCCTAAACCCCTAAACCTTGAAAACAAAAAAACCTAAACCCTGAACACTATGTATTCCCATTATATGATAGCTTCCATTTTCTTTTCGATTATCCCAATATATCCCCACTGCAACCCTAATACTACCTCTGTAGAACCGTTATGTAACCCCTATATTATCTGTGTAACCTCTGTAGTTTCCATTTTCTTTTCCATTATCCCAATATATCCGCAACTCTCCCTAGGGCTCCAGTTACCTAAATAATGGGTTCTGGGTTCTATATATCCTGTAGTTACACAGCCCAGTAACCCACTATCTAAGTAAGTGGGGGCCCCAGGCCTAGCTCTTTTGTGAGAGGTGGCTCGCTCGAGGTCATCGCGGAGGCGCGGCGCGAGAGCGATGGCATGGGAGGGTTGTAGGGTTTCAGGGTTTAGGGTGTTGGGTTTAGGGTTTAGGGTTATAGTTTTGGGATCAAGATTTTGAGGTTCAGGGTGAGGGTTTAGGGTTCTTAGGTTCAGGGTGAGGGTTTAGGGTTCTTGGGGCTAGGGTTTGTAATGTTTTTTATTATGGGGTTAATAGGGTTTACCAAGACAGATCAAGTACCCCTCATCAGGGCTTATAGGGTAGGGCGCAATGCAGGGTAGCTGAGCTGGACCAGGGGGTTCAGGGCTTAGGGTTTAGGGTGGTCTGGAAGCTCCGATTTTTCAACCCTTCATGTCCCACCGAAGTCCCAACTGCCAAGACGTGAGAGATCCGAAGACCTTTCTGATGTGCCGCGAGAACGCTGGATACTTGGTGTAGGGTTTATGGTTGAGGGATTACTTGCTCCTTGTAGGTGGAGTATTTATGAAAGAAACTTGTGGGAGCTTTGCAATCAAAGCAAATCAAATAAACATAGCGCCTAGATAGTCCTTAAGGGGGTTGCCCAATTATCCCCTCACAATCCCTATGAACCGCTTGTGGTCCTCTGAGTACCCCCTGTTTAGAAGCCCGAAGCTCATATAGCTGGTTCTGGAAAAAACCTCTCACCAACCCCTACATACCCTTTTCAACTAATCCTAATGCAGGCTTAAACCCCATACTCTAAATCCCGAATGCTGAACCCTGATCCCTGAGCCTTGTATGTATACATATATATATATAGATACATAAATCCATATCTGAATGACATTTATATCCATATACAGGCATATCTGTGTGTATATATATATATTCACATATAAAACATGCTATATATGCATATGTATACGTCAAATACTAGGTTTAAGAATGAAAAAACCGTCAGACGCCAGGCCTGCTGGGAAGCTGACTTGCGAGGGTCCGGATCTCGGCGCTGTGGGGCTTAAGGGTTTGGGGCTTAGGGTTTAGGGCAGGGGGTCATGTCTTAGGGTTTAGTGGTTGGGGCTTATGGTTTAGGGTTTGGGGCTCAGGGTTTTGGGCTTCGGGCTTAGGGTTTAGATCACCTAGAGTAACCAATGTACCCAAGAAAAAGACTGCGTAACTGATATGTTGGTACCTTTGCCCGTGTTTAAGAGTGTAGGCTGCTTTAGGTAGAGCCTTGGGGTTTGCGAGTTCACTCGGAAATCTGGGTCGGGTGCTGGAGTTTACAGCTTATGAGGAAACATGGGACTTAAAGCCCTTTGATCCCCCCCCCAACCCCAGAGTTTAGGGTTCAGGGTATCCAACTTCAGAAGCTACATCCCCTACAAACCTCAAGTCTGTACATATCCCATCCGCCCACATCCCTTTGTATATTCCTAGCCCCCTTTCCACCTGAAATCCTGAAAAAAGCGAAGCACTAAGCCCTATTCCTTCAAGACTGCTACCTGGGCCTCCCAAATACCAAAACCAATAGCTCTTTTACCCACTATTGTGGGGTTTAAAGGCCATTAAACCCCAAGCCCTAAACCCTAAAACCCTAAACCCCAAACCCCCTAAACCCTAAAACCCTAAACCCTAAAACCCTAAACCCCCTAAACCCCTAAACCCTATAAAATCTGTAGAAGGTCCAGGTAAAGGCTCTTCGCTACTCCCCAGGCTGAGCAAAGTCCTCAGCACTGCGACTCCCGGGGTATGGTGGCGCACTGCGCAGGAACCTAAGGGGACCCGGTTTGGGGTTCAGGGTTTAGGGTTTAGGGTTTGGGGGGGGATTCGCGGGCTTAAGGGGGATGTTTCGAGATTAGGGCTTAGGATTTGGGATTTGATGCTTGTTCTGATTAGATTTTACAGGTTTAGGAAGTGGAGTTTCAGTGCTTGGGGGTTAGACTTTAGGGTTCCGGGTCACCGGCTTCCGTAAGCCTTAAACCCTAAACCCTATGCCCTACCTATACCCCCAAAGTATATACAATAATCGCTGTTTGGCATTTCGTTGAATGGATTTGGTACTCAGCTAAGTTGTCAGGTTGGCTTGGTTGAGACTGCAATTTAGTTTCTACAGGTTTAGGATAGCTTCTAACCTATGAGCAAGGTTTGGGTTTGTTTGTTTTTTTGGATTTGGGTAAGTTCAGGTTTTATCGTTTTGGGCACACTAGGGAGGATGTATCGAGCAATGGAGATAATTATGTACTTGAACCACCACTCGCGCAGGACATAGTAATGTGAGCGAGGTTTGGGTTTTTCAGGCTTTGAGTGCATCTGGGGTTTCTTCTGCCGGCTCCTTACACAGAGTTGTAGTGTTTGTTTGCCACAACTCCCAGAATCAAGTATGCAAGCATTTCGCAGATTCGTAAGAGTTTGAGGCAGGGTGGGTAGAGGGTTAGGGTCTGAGTTTTCGCACCATCCAGAGTACTGATGCTGAACCCTAGACCCTAAATACCTAAACCCTCAATCCTGCCAAAGCTGCCAAAGCGTACATCATGGATGTACGACATTTTCAGAATCGAAATTTATCTTCACGTATACTCGGTTTCTCATAGGTTGCAATTTACAGGATTTGACAATCTTCAAAAATATTCTCTATTCCGGAACTCTTTATATATATAAATATGTGATATAAGTTCATATGATTTCTTTCATAATAAGCACATCTTAGTTGATGCCTACCGTATTCTGTCTGGTATGCTGATGGCCATCCTCTCCTCCGGAGTTGCTTTGGGTCTGTGTGCCATTTTTGTAAGCTATAGAATGCATTTGCTAGGTTTTTTTTGCATCATTAGGGTTATTTATGATCTGGCTGTTACTTCATAAAGGTTATTCCCCACTCTCGCAGTGGGGTTGCTAGATTTTA
>CAJNIZ010024547.1:45971-80452 GCA_905231905.1 Symbiodinium pilosum
TAGGGGGATCATCGGGTTCAGGACTTAGGATTTAGGGGTTTAGGGGTTTAGGGGTTTAGGGGTTTAGGGGTTTAGGGTTTAGGGGTTTAGGGGTCTAGGGTTTAGGGGTCTAGGGGTTAGGGATTTAGGGGTTTAGGGGTTTAGGGGTTTAGGGTTTAGGGGTTTAGGGGTTTAGGGGTTTAGGGGTTTAGGGGTTAGTAGGGGTTTAGGGGTTTAGGGGTTTAGGAAGCTACTTGCGAGGGCCAAAGGGGCTGAGTAAGCAGATTCACATCCCCTTTAAGCCATATGATAACCCCAGCTATCCCCAGTATTGGCCTACTTTGAAAGTCTTTCTAAGTTCCCTCGACCCTAAACCCTGAGCCCTAAACCCTAAGCCCCTAAACCCTAGACCATTCGGGTTTTGAAGCTGAAGAACTTGAAGTTGATTTTGGATTCAGGGCTTTGGGGTCCACCCAACCCAGTGTTTACCAGGATGCATATCCAAAATTGTTTACTAGGGCTTGTTAAGGCCATTACCAAAATGATGGTCCTAATGTCCGTCTATCTTTCTGGTCTGGGGTGCCTCAAGTGGACTATTCAGGCCCCTACAGTACAGAATTCCTACGAACCCAGATTAGGGAGATGTAGGGTTTAGGGTTAAACCCATTTCTGTTCCACTTTGTTTGATTCTCCCGCATCGGTACCTGAAGCCTTATATACCCCCATATACTCCCTCATCCCTAAATTACACCAGAAAAATTCCCTCCCTATGTCCCCATTTGATGGGACCCTATAGACCCCGCCCCCCATAGTCCTGTATCCCTTCTACTCACCGTAGACAGTATATGAAGGGCTCCAGGGCAGATAGGGGTTCAGAGGGCTTGGGGCTTTTGACGGTTTAGAAGTTAGAGGGTTAAGAGGTTAAGGTTTAGGGTGGACAGGCTCGTGTTTAGGGTTTAAGGTTTGGGGTTGAGGGTTTAAGCCTAAAGGTTTAGGGCGGCTGAAGGTTAGCAGGGTTCTTGTCTGGGACCTGCTGCATGCAATTTGGGTTGGTGATGGTTTTTAAGGCTTGGCGGCTGCACGGAGCAAATGATTTGCACGCTTGACAGCATAGGGGGCTTAAAAGTTGAAGACCAGGGAGTTCCCTAACCATAAACCCTAAACCCCCCACCCTATACCCTAAACCCTAAACCCTAAACCACAATCGATCCAAAGGCAGTTCTAGCTATCGTGCATCCGGCTGCAGACCCATCAGGGCTCATGTCCAGCAACATAGGCGCGATTGCATCATTCTCTCAATATACTTCAGGAGTGTGCACCATGTGTGCATTAGTTTGTCAAGCAGTAGTACGTCCTATTGTACTATGTTATATGACACCATCTTGAATTGCTTTGTAATATGATAGCAGGGGTGGGGCTGGTGATGTTATGCATTGGTCTTTGATGGATCTGTCTTACTTGTCTTCGGAAGCTTTGCTGGATGGGCCGAACGTGTGGCCTGCCACTCTGGGCCTCTGGGCCCATTGCAGAACTTCATGGTGCACACGCTTTTGACTGTTTCTCCTTGGGAGTCATGATCCTTCATTTCCTGGTCGGAAAGACGCGCTCAGCCTGGCGACGTCCAATGCTCTTGCAAGTTGGTTTGGGATACTTAAGCACGACTCCTGGGATACCTATGTTAAGGTGGAGGTCTCATAAACATCACAACGGAATGATAATGCATGTCAAAGGCCACCTGCAGTTCTTCGCTCCCAACCATAATGCCCCGGTATTTCCTGACTCCTCATAAGAACTACGTACTCAAAATCTGGGGTCCGCTGCATTTCCCCCCAAAACCGTGTAATTCCAAGGACAGAAAGGCAAAGCAAAAAAGAACGGAATGAGAAAATACGCTGAACCTTCGCCCCAACACTGGAAATCCCACGCCAAAGCCCTTCACCCTAACCCCTAAAACGCATCGTCTGCAATAAGCTTCATAGAACCCCAAACCTGCCGCCCTGCCTCCATACTCCCTACTTGAGGGGGGGTCAGGGGACTTAATCAGTTGGCTGATACAAGGGATAATGGTGGTGATTTTGTGTTTTTTAAAGGTCATTAATTTACATGCTAATTCGACGTCACCCCCCCAAGCAGTCCCAACTCTCCAACCTTGAAACCTAATCCCTTAAACCCTGAAACGCAAAACCTAGGCCCTAAACACTGAAACCTAAACCCACCTTTAACTCGAACTCGCGGTTCAGGGTTTAGGGTTGTTTCCTCAACCCTAAACCCTAGTCCCTAAATCCTAAAACCTTGTACCCATCTTGCCTGCCTCCTCAGCGGTAGGGGGACTTCATAAGTAGGTTAAGAATGCAGATAATTGGCTTTGTTATATATAATATACACACATATATGGGTCTAGGGTTTGGGGCTCAGGTTTAGGGATATGTGTTTAATTAGGGTTATTAGCCTACTACTACAAAGTCTTTCTGACACCCCTAAACCCCTAAACCCTAAAACATTAAACCGAAACCCTAACCCCCCATCTTGGCCAGTACGTGCGGCGAGTCAGCTTTCAAGGAACACGCCTGCCATCTCTTATCGAGGCCAGTCCGATAGCGGCGGTTTTCAGGGGGTTTGGGGTTAAGGTGTTTAGGGTTTTAGGGGTTTAGGGCTTATGAGTTTTAGGAGTTTAGGGTTGTAGGGTTTTAGGAGTTTAGGGTTTAGGGGTTAAGGGTTTCAGGGGTTTGGGTATAATTAGGGGTTTAGGGTTCAGGGTTTGGGCTTTTGGTAGTGGGTCTGTGAATAAAAGAGCTTGAGATGAACTACTTCCTTGCCGAGATATGTAGGTCTTGCTACCTGTTAGGCATGCATATATAGATATAGACGCACAAACACGCAAGGTACACACATACACATATTATGTATGTGTGCATAGATACATATATATATATATATGCATATACACACACAGAGCGAGCGGCTTGACAAGCTCATGAGCATCGTTTGGTCTGCGCACTATTTCAACTAGTAGATCAACGTCTCGCAGACTACTCTTCTTTTCATTGCATGTGCATTGCGTGCGCAGGAGATTTGCAAAGGAGAGTCCGCAAAACCCTAGCTTAGACCTCCAAACCTGGTGTCTAACTTCTGTTGGGTTCCGGGTTTAAGGTTGAGGGTGAGCATCCCTTGAGTCAGGGCAACTCAGAACAGGGTTGCGTTGAAATCGAAGGGTGAAGCGCGTGTGCTCCGCATAGCGGACACAGACTCGTTTTTTGCAGGCGGGAGTTTGGTACTTCGTACACACCCAAAGCCACACACTCCAGCATGCCTGGACACATACCTCACACTCCGTGATGCGGCAGAAAGCCAGAAGGCCCCAGCGTTTAGAGTTTAAGGTTTGGGGTGCGGCGCATCACAGAAGCCATCCGTCGTCTGACTTTTAACTCTTCCATGCAGCGCTAGGGGCGCCATGGTAATTCAAGACAGCGCCCCAGGTGATGGCACTTTACGCGAGCTCAGACACAGCTTTCAGCACTGCAGGATTGGTTCTTAGTAGAGAATTAGGGCATACACTGTATAGGGATGATATACGGATGCTATTCTCTTTGTCCCTACTAAGAACCAATAACTTATTCCTTCAACCCTATAAGCGGCTTAACCCCTAAGCCCTTCATCTCTGCACACTCCAAATGGAGGTTTCCCAAAATTAGGGGTCCCTTTTTGGGGGGCCCCATAATAAGGACTATAGTATTTTGGGGTCTATATTGGGGTCCCCTTATTTTAGGAAACTACCAAATGAACATCTCAAGCCGCGTATGGCCGGTATCATACACTCTCAAGGAGTTATCCTTTGCGCCCGCAGGGTTTGTACCCTTGGGTTGGGAATCCTGAGGCGTGGGATATGGCTAAGGAGGACCCCCCCACCCTGTAATAGTGGCATGATAGGAAGATAAGAGGGCCATAATATAGTCCTCATTATCCCTGATAGTCACTATTTCTTTGCGAGGGGTCCGCCTAAGAGATAGCCCTTATTTGGGATATTTGGAACCCAAACATAAGGTTCCAAACCCTAAGCCCTTCAACCCTAAAAGACCCTAAACCCTATATTACCTACATTGGGCAAGGTTTTTCCGAGGAACCCTAAACCCCAAACCCGAAACTCCAAACCCTAAACCCTTTCAGGAGCCCTCTTCTGGAGACGTTTTCCTCTCCTGCAGGAGCCTCGATACACCATGCACCCTCAACCTTAAGCGCCTTACATCGCAAACTCTCAGCCCCAAACCCTAAACTCAAAGACCCTGAGCCCTAAGCCCTCAAAGAATGCACCCTAGACCCTAGATATAATAGTTGCCATGTTTCCATTATCCCTAATAATCCTACACCCTAGACCCTACATAACCCATTGTAGTAGTTTCCATTTTGTTTTCCATTAGCCCACAATAACCCCAATAGCTGGATGTTGACCTAGGTGAAGTCTCCCTAGCCACCCTAAACCATGGACCTCACATAGGGTTTAGGGGTTAAGGTTTAGGGTTTAATGTGCTTCGTCGCACCACCCGCGGTAGGCGCCAGAGGACAGCACAGAGCACGAAGCAGATGGAGGTCGCCTGGTGGTTTTGGGTTGTTGTGTTTTGTGGGGGGGGGGGGGTTATATAGATACTCATTGGGGTAATATTGAGGTTATATTTGGGTTACATTGGGACAACGGAAGATAGAATGGAAACTGCTATTGGGTTTTTTTGAGTTTCGGGTTAGGGGTAGTTTTGGGGCTTAGGGTTAGGGCTCGTGGGGTTTCGGGCTTAACCCACAACCCCACTTGGAGGGTCAGGGGATCTAGTAAGTAGGTTAATCACCCCTAGAAGCCATATGACAACCCCGATTCTCCCCATGATGAACCCACTTACGAACTGCGCCGGAGGCTCCAAGTAAGCCCTAAACCCCAAGCCCTAAACCCGAAACCCTAAGTCTTATTAAACCCTAAGCCCTAAACCCTAAGCCCTAAATCCTGAACCGTAAACCCTCAACCCTAAACCCTAAACCCCTAAAACCCTGAACTCAAAAGTGTTGGATGGTTTTCGAGAAGTGCTTGGTGTTCGCGCTTGTAGCAAAAGCACAAGGGACCCGTTTCGCGTGGAGATCCAGCCAGCCATAGTTCAGATCAGCTTATGGGAACTACACCGGGTGTTTAGGGCTGGGGGATTTAGGGGTTTACGGTTTAAGGGTTTAGGGGTTTGGGGTTAAGGGGTTTAGGGTTGAGGGTTTAGCCTTGTTCTGGCTTCGCGACGCGCTGCGCTATTCGCCATGCCTCTTTCCTGTGTTTCTGCTCTTTTCTCGGAACAGCTGCACGTTTCCTTCGAAGCACGCCTTCCTGCGCTGTTGGGCCAATTTTCCTTGTACTCCCCGACCCACCCTCGTTGACAGCTAATGCCGTATACTTCGGAGCACGCCTTTGAGCGCTATTGACCTCGCGTGTCTCCTTTCCGCGCTGTCCCCCGGAATTGGGCTGACGATCTCCTTCTCCTTCTCTTCCACGTGCTTTGCTGTGGCTTTTACTTGCCACCATTCGCGCCTATTTGGCCCACTAGACCGGCGCCTTTCCTTCTCCTGCTCTTCCGCTGGATTATAGCCTTTACTTGCCACCATTATATAGCGCCTATTTGGCCCCCTGGGCTGGTGCCTGTCCCTCTCCTGTTCTTCCCCTGCATTACGGCCCGTACTTGCCCACCATTCACGCCTATTTGGCCCATTGGGCTGACGATCTTCCTTCTCCTTCTCTTCCGCGTGCTTTGTTGTGGCTTTTACTTGCCACCATTCACGACTATTTGGCCCACTGGGCTGGCTCCTGTCCTTCTATCGCTCTCTCCTTTGCTTTGTCATGGCTGCTTCCGTGCCTTATTGTTTTGCCTTTTTGTTGCCGCCCTTGCCCTTTCTCAATTGTCTTTCTTGCTTTGGGCTTGAACGGCCTTTTTAATGGCATAGCTCGCCCTCCCCCTCGCCTTGCCTCGGCATGCTACTGTACCTATTTGTGCTTAGATGCCGGGCCATGCGGTGGACCTGCCTTCGCCTCGAGCCCCACTTCTTGCTGTGTAATGAGCCAGCTGGGCCAGATTTGTTTGGTTGCGGTGCCTTCCCGGCTTACCCTTCTCCTTCCCCTGCCCCTCCTTCTCGCCCTCCTCTTTCTCACCCAGTTCCTTTCTGCGACATCTCTCCGCTCCCCCCTTCCTTGCACGATCTTTCTGCCTTCAGTACCTTGGCTGTAATAACCCTCTCTCGAACCCTTCGCGGAGGACGGCTATAGCGGCTATGACGCTTGCGGAGCCGCTCCGAGATGTGGGGGGGGAAGAGTGTGGGCGGCTGCAGCTAGGGCTGTAAGCCTTCATCCATCCATCCGTCCAACCAGGCATCCATCCATCCTGAATCATTAACCCATACCTTAAACCCTAAGCCCTCACCCCTAAACCCCTACCCTTAACCCTAAGCCCCTAAACCCGGAAACCCTAAACCCGCAAACTCTAAAGCCCTAAATACTGAATCGTAGACCCTAAGCCCCTAAACTCCTAAAATCCCAGCTGCGGAGGCCCAGAGGCGATGTTGTTCGACTCCATGCGAGGCGAAGAAGAGCCGGGCGCTCGGCGAGGTTACGGGCTGGGGTTCAGGGATTCGAGTTTCGGATTTGGGGATTACCTAAACCCCCAAAGTAGGTGAAATAATGGCCCAGATCCCCTAAATATAGCCCAAAAGGCCATTATTCTACATACTTTGGGGGTCCAGGTAGGGTTTAGGGTTCACAAAAGTTAGGGGTCAGGGTTTGGGAGTAGGGTTTAGGGTGTAGGATTTCGGCCGCCGCATGCCAGGCTGTGTCTTCCAAACCTGGAACCTATGGCTCGGACCTTTGGTACGGTTACCCAGGCAAAGTCTCACACGGCACCAGTATGGGCTATTAGACCGTAGAATTCCCTATCTGTACCTTAATAAGGGTAGGTTAATGGCCCTTTAAGGTCTAATAGCCCATCCTGGTACAGTTCTGGCGCACGCCAAGGCAGAGGTGGTGTCTGCCCCTTTCGAGCGAGAGGCCCAAGACACTGAGCAAGTTAAAGCTGGCAAGAACAAACCTTAAACCCATAAACCTTTTCACCCTAAACACCCTAAACCCTAAACACCCTAAACCCTAAACACCCTAAACCCTAAACACCCTAAACCCTAAACCCTAAACACTAAACACCCTAAACCCTAAAACCAAAGAAGCCCAAGCACGACGTTGCGGCCACAGAGACGGTCTCGGTTGTGGACGAGGGAAAGCCGCAGCAGCTTAGGGTTTGGGGATTAGAGATTAGGGTTCGGGGTGTTTAGGGTTTAGGGTGTAGGTTTAGGGTATTTAGGGTTGAGGGTTTAGGTTTAAGGTGTTTAGGGTTGAGGGTTCAGGGTGTCTAGGGTTTGGGGATTAGAGATTCAGGTAAAATAATGGAAAAGAAAATGGAAACTACTATATTATGTAGGGTTTAGGGTTTAGGACCCCAAAAAGTCGGTAGAATAATGGCCTTTTTGGCTATGATGTAAGGTTTTGGGCTAGTATTTCACCTACTCTTGTTGGGGTTTAGGTAGGGGTTTAGGGATTAGGGTTCAGGGTTTAGGGGTCAGGGTTTAGGGATCAAGGTTTAGGACTTAGGGATCAGGGTTTAGGGTTTAGAGTTTATAGGGTTTGGGGTAAGTTATAGGGTTTAGGGTGTTTAGGGTTTAGGTTTAAGGTGTTTAGGGTCTAGGGTTTAGGGTGTTTAGGGTTTAGGATTTGGGGAGTAGGGTTTAGGCTTTAGGAATTAAATTAGGGTTTTGGGTTTAGGGTTTCGGCTTTTACGGTTGAGGGTTGAGGATTTAAGGCGTAGGATGGAGGGACGAAAAGGATTCTTTAGGGATTAGGCTCAGGGTTTAGGATTTGGGGAGTAGGGTTTAAGGTTTAGGGATATGTCTTCTACAACGCAAAAATCAAAATAGACAAGCAAATGGAAGCTGAAATAGGAATTGTGATTTGTAGGGGATGTGTATGGTATGGGGTAGGGGAAGCGAATCTTCGCTTACGGGCACAGATGAGAAGATTAGGGCTGGGGGTCTAGGATTTGGTTTTGGGATTTAAGGTTTAGGGTGTAGGGAGAGGGGCTAAATTTTGGAAGAAGGAAAGGGCAAGTTCTATCAGTAATATGCCCTAAAACCTGAACTCTTTAGACCTAGGTTTAGGGCGTTTTAGAGGGGATCTCGGGAGTGAATATTGGTGGTTTGACGGGCTTCACAAGGTAGGTCTAAAGTTTTCTTTCTTAATACGCTTGAAATCCCTATGTTGGGGATTTGGTTTAGGGCTAGCGTTACAAAACTATACGAGAGTTCGATTCTTGTATGGCCTCCAAACCTACCCCTCATTTAGGGTCTAGAGTTTAGAGTTAAGAGGGGGTGGGGAAGGAATATGGTCCCCATGGGTCATTTTAAGACTGTACGGCGCAAACTCCAAAACCTAGGGTTTAGGGTTGAGGGTTTGGGGTTTAGGCTTCGGGTTTCGGGTCCCTCGATCCTACGCCCTACACCCTTAAATTAGATATCACCCCACACCGCGGAGTAGACCCCAATCCAAGAAGGCTAAAAGGCCAAGAAGGATCATACGAGGGCCAAGAGCCTCGCGAGCTCAAGCGTTCACGTAAAGGATGGTTTAGGGCCGGGTAAAGGGTTGAAAGGTTTAGGGTTTATGATGTAGGGTTTAGGGTTTGCAGCTTCAAGGGTTTATGGGTTTCCAGCTGGTGGGAAGACCAGTCTAGCTCCAGCTGGAACACATGAAGTTCAAAGCAAAACAAACAAGACCCCAGCAAAGGAAAGAGCAAGAGGTCCAAGGGTTGGAAACAGCAGCATCTTGGTCCAAACAGGACAACTTCTAATGCAGCACATCCAACTTCCCCCAACTGCGCAATTCTGGGCTACGTGGCTGGCTTGTTAGGGTTTCCGCAAACAACCCCTAGACTCCAGCCTTTCAATCTAAGCCCCATGCAGCCTAAACCAAGCGCTAAGCTTTACAAGTCGTGGTTACGCCCTAAACACCAGAATCGAAGCTCAACGCCCTTCTCTGTTTTGTGAAGGATACTAGTAGTAGAAATGGGCTTCCAGTACTACACCCTAAACCCTTAATCCTGAATCTTTAGCCTTGACAGGTTCTTTGTTACTTGCGCTCTTGCTGCTTTGGGCTTTCCTGAGGTCGAACGCTTGGAAATGTGTTCTGCTGGGGGCCAAGATCGACACAGCAGCCACAGGGTTTAGGCTTCAGGGTTCAGAATTTAAGGTTTAGGATTCAGGGTTCAGGGCTTCAGGCTTAGGGTTTAAGGATTAGGCTTCAGGGTCCAGAGTTTAAGGTTTGGATTTAGAGTTCAGGGGGTAGGATTTAAGGTTCAAGGCTCAGGTTTAGGGTGTACCGGGTTGCTGTTACGGAATTTTACGTCACCATACTAGGAGAGCCCATGAGTTGTGACATAGATATATGTATATATATATATATGTGCCTTCGTCTAAACTTCTTGAAAGGGTTTTTTTAGTAGGGGAGTATCTAGGGGGCTACCACAGGGGTTATTAAGGGAATACTGACAGTTTAGGCTACAGCTCATAATACATATCCCCATCATGGAAATTTGAAATGAGCTCCTTAAGAGCAACCCAGCTTTAGGCTTCTGGATTTTAGGGTTTATGTGTAAGGTTTAAGGGTTTAGGGCTTAGGGTCTTAGGTTAGGGTTTAGGATTCAGGGCTTGGGTTGTTAGATTTGACTAGTGTGTCTTAGTGCTGCTTGCGGTGAAGTGGGTTGGCGAATATGGGGACTATCATACGGGCATTCGTCGAGTAACATGCGCCCTGTAGATGAAGGCATTCTGTTTGTGGTCCTGGGTTTTGAGGGGTTGGTCTAAGTGGTGATCCTCAACAGGATCTTGAGGATGCTTGAGGAAAGACATTGTAAAATACAGTCCACCACAAATCATTGCCCGCGAGCACGAGTACTTCGAAGGTCCGCAGATTTAGAGATGCGACAACGAAAGCACAACGCTTGTTTGATACGACTGCTCCTTCAATAAAGGGAGGAATCTCAAAAGCTAAGAAGCTCGCTGCAAATGTGAGTAAGGTCAGCACCGTGGCCAGAGGGTCCCTGAATCTACGGAAACCTCTAACCGCTAGTCAGTCTATCAAAGGAATCAAAGGCAACAGCCCAAGAACATGACAAAGCATGTAAGCTCTTTGGAGGCTCTAAACCCTAATAACCTGAATCCCTGGATGCTTATATGCAACACCGCTATAGCCCTTAAATGAAGAAACTCCTAAGCCCGTACACTTTAAACCCCAGACCCTAAGCCCTATAACCCCAAACCCTAATTCCTATAACCCATCCCTCTCCCCCCCCCGCCTCAAAGAGTAATCTCTGAAGCCCCAACCCTAAACCTTATAACCTCCCCCCCAAAAAAAAGGGAACTCTCAAACCCCTACAAACTCTTCAGCCCCCGATGAGTTCTTCGGCGCCAGGGCTCGCAGTGGCCTTGTGGTTGCCCCGGGCTTTGAGGACTTCTGGCATGGGGCCAGGGCCCCATTTTGTTTTAAAGTCTGTATTTTGTTTGTTGTTTATAATATGTTTTAGGGCCCCATGTTTTAAAGGGTGTATTTTGTTCGTTGTTTATAATATGTTTTAGGGCCCCATGTTTTAAAGGGTGTGTTTTGTTTGTTGTTGATAATGTGCTTTAATTGTTCGTTCTCTGTTGTATTGTATTGTAATGTATTGTATTGTTTGGTTTTGTTTTTGGGTTTAGGGCCCTAAACCCTAATCCCTCAACCCTAAACCCTCAACCCTAAACCCTAAACTGTGTTGTGTGCTGGGTGGTGGGCGGAGGTGTCGATGGGGACTTGAAGGGGTTTAGGATTGGCTCTTTTGGGGGGCTTAGGTTAGGTTGTAGTGTCAGGGGTGCAGGGTTTGGTATGTGGCATGGGCGGTACACAGCATAATAGCCTCAGCCCCAAAGCCGCAGGAATCTTGCACCAACCTATATACCCCATACCTTAGGCCCCCGCTCTCTACCCTGAAAAAGTACCATTATCTCTTGTGGTCACTATTAGTGGGCGGGGTGCCAACCCAACTTACAGCCAGTAGACACAGCATTTTGTAAACCCTTAGTGGTGCAAAATTTCCCTCCACCATAGCACAGGACACCTGACGTGGGGTGCCCTACAACCATATCATCCCGAATCCCTGAAGCTCTAAATCCCACATATACCAATATGTTCTGATAACCCTGCATATAACTTATCAAAATAGCTCCTTTCAAGGGATATCTCAACACATACACCTGCATATAACCCATAGAAATAGCTCCTGTCAAGGGATATCTCAACACATCTTACATCCTAGATCCTACGTGCCCCCACATATCCCTACGTGTTCCTATAGCCCTTTTGCCCTTGTAGCTCATTTTAGGAGCTTTCGACCGAACTCAAGCCCAAGCCCCAAGCAAAAACCGTAAGCCCCAAACCCTGAGCCCTCAACTCTAAGCCTTAAGCCTTCAGCCCTCAGCCTACGCCCTAAACTCTACATTTCAAGCCCAAAAGCTTAAATCCCAAGCCCAAGACTAAATCCCAAGCCCCAAACCCTAAATTCACAACTTTCCTCAATCCCAAACCCTATAAGCCCTGAACCTCAAACCCTTCGTTTCTCAGTGCCTCGAGGCGACAGGCGAGCCTCTCGAAGCGGACACCAGGGTCGGGTCCTTGGTCGTAAGGTAAACAAAGTATCATGGCTCATTATTACTATAACTGTTATTGTTGTCACCCCAAATTCCTTCGTTGGTTGTAGGTCAGAATATTCTGGCCAAATTATGGTTCATTGATACTAATATTGTTTTTGTTGTCACCCTTAGTTCCTATAGAACCCTTATACAGCAGTAAGGCATTTGTTTTATAGGGCCTCTCAGACCTACCCTAGCTTAGGGGTTGAGGCTTTGGTCCTTCGAAGGTCCAAGTACCCAAGTTACAGAGACGCAGATGCCTAAAACAGTGCGCTCGGGACATGCGTTTGATACCTGAAGCGTTGACATTGTGAGCATAGCATGTGCTACCCGAAAGTCCGATCATTTGGATATGTGGGCCAGGAACCAAAGTACATGTCAGGTTTCCCAGTACGGACTTCAAAGATCCAGACACAAAAGGCTCAGCACTTAGCCCCTTCAATGTAACGGCCAAAATCCATAGCCTGGAGCCTCACACCCGAAGCGCCAAACTCCTTAAACCCTAAACCCTAAAACCTTCAAGCCCTAAAACCCAAACCCTAAAACCTGAAATCCTAAAACCCTAAAACCTCAAACCCTAACCCCTAAAACTCTAAACCCTAATCATAATCCCTAAACCTTAACCCTCATACATACCACCCAACCCTGAACTCCACATCCCGAGCCGTGCACCACAAACCTTCACTGCTGAGAGTCATACACCCTAAGCCCCAAATCCTGAGGGAAATATCATACTAATATGGGGGGAATATAGGGGTTATATGGGGATAATGGAAAAGAAAATGGAAACTACTATTTAGGGTTTAGGGTTGAGGGTGTAGACCCGTGATTAATCAGCCACCTCCTTTTAAGCGCCCCAATGTTAGGATCCCTAGTACAATCCCTATTAAGTGAAGGCCAGGGGGTTGATTGATAACGGGTCTACCTTAAGTTCCAATTCTTAAGACCTATCCACCCCGAACTGCGCATCTCCCTTTTGGAAGTGTCCATGCAGATCTCCAAGGCACATGCGAAAGTCTTCTTCGAGTCGTCCTCTCCTTAGCCTGCGCATGCTGCCTTCGTCCAAAAGCCCACTGAACAACTTACCTTTGGTTAGCTAGGAATGAAGGAATCGATCCTTCTAGTAGTCCCTGTATAACCCGATATAGGCGTTTCCATGTTTTTTTTCATTCCCTCATTCGCAGCTGATCACCGGCAAGACATCGCTGTTCAGAGTTATAGACGGACTAAACTGGGTTGCTGTTAAGGAACTTAGATTAAACTACCAGAATGTGTGTGTGTATATATATATATAGTAATTAATATGCTTTCCCCAATATGTTAACTCCAGCTAAGTTCCTTAATCCTAAGCCCTAAACCCTATATATCCCCCCATATATCCTTATATGCACCTGAATAACTCCGCCTTATAGGAACTTAAACTTAAACTAAGTTCCTTAAATCCCAATGTTCCCCCAGTTTCCTTTTCAATTTCCATGTTCTTTTCCATTTGATTCTCCATTCTAGGGGGATAATATCCCTAAACCCCTATAACCTCCCCTATAGGTTGCTTAACAGCAACCCGGCAAACAGGCTGTGCAGGCCCGGGGGCTCCTACCTGTTCAGAGAGATTATCCAGAGTTGTGCATGGGTTTAGGGCTTAGGAAGGTTCAGGTTTAGGGTTCAGGAATTACGGCCCTTTGTGAGGTGTCCCCTATACAACGCCCACCCAATCTAAGAAGGTATCCCGAAAGGACCATGACATTAAAAACGCCAAGTCTCCAAACCCTATTCCCTAAATCCTGAATGCTAAGCCCAGAACCCTAAACCCTCAGCCCTAAACCCTAAGCCCTAAACCCTGAGCTCTAAACCCTAAAGGGCGTATTCTGGGTCTTCATTGGCGACACGAACCTTGAGGAGCTCCCAAGTACACTATAATCTAAACGCCTTAAAGGGATTATGTAGGGGACTATATGGTGGGAGCATTATGGTGGGTATTGAGGGGGATACTAGGAGTTTAGACTGTAGCTCATGTTGCGTCCAGGGCTTGCGGCTTGCAGTTGGGCAGTACTTGTTGCTGCTTAAGGCGGGGAGCGGAGGAAGTGAAGATAGGTATTGTTATAGGGGCTTACTTGGATCCACGGAGATCTTTACAGGGACGCCCAAGGTTTGAAACTAAACCCTATTCGTGGCTGCTAGTAGCCTGGCTCTTGTAGGATTTCACCTTGTTTTTGTTGACCTGCTTGTGGGGTCCCACAGAAAAGCTGCCCTCACGGAGGTGCCACTAGTATAGCCGCAATTCTGAACTCACTCGGGGTTTCGGAGTATCCAAACCTTTCAAATTAAAGGCCTTCAAGAAGCCTGGCGAGGGCCTCCTAGGCGCTTCAGCGGCCCAACCCCGCCCGCAAACCAGAGTAAATTCCAGAGTAAATTCCAATTACGGTGGAACAGCAAGTATGCAAGGATACGAAGAACGAAGCCAAGCTCGAGACCGGCCAGAATGTGCCCATGCCGGAGATGTCGGAAGTGCAGAATCCATGAGCAAGGGTCATCTACGGTACCATACATGGCCCTCTGCCACGGCAACCCTCTGCAACATGTGCTTCATCCAACAGCACCCGGCCTTCGCCAATGAAGTTGTCAAAACTGTGACCGGGAAATGAGGATGAATCTAGCTGGGAGGGATCGCCAGCACCTGCGGACGAATTCGAGGAAGCGCCATCAGTTCTGCACTAAATCCTAAATCTTGAAAGCCTGACCCCTTGTGTAATGCCTGGCGGGGAAATGTTGCAAGGGGAGGATGGCAGCAAGGATTCAAAAACCGCTTTTGCTTTTCGGGCTGCACGTCTAGGGTTCAGTGTAAAAGGTGCCCTCCTGAACTCACACAGTAGGCAGAATAATGACCTTCTTGCAAAGATTTGGGGCCATCACGCTACCTACTATTGAGTTCGGGGTAGAACCCGAAATTCCAAACCCTAACCCTCAGCCCTATAATGCCTGAGTCCCCAATCTTCCATCCTACATCCGAAGTCCTCAAAGCCCGTCGCCTAGTTGGCAGCTCTACCGCCGTCGCGTCTGCAAGTGGTGCTCGCCTCAGCGGACAGTTGGAACCTTCAGGCGTTGAGGGTTTAAGGGTTCAGGGTTTGGGGCTTTAGGCCTTAGTGTAGTACCTTATGATTTATTGGCGTTTTGGGGGCTTGCGGGTTAGGATTCCTTTAGAGTTTGGGTTCGCTTGTTGGGCAATAGGTGGAAAGCTTGAAGTTGACCGGCGGCCATGCAGTGAACGAGATCTTCAGGGTGTGTTGCGGGATGCAGTCAATGAAATGTTCAAGAGGGTGACGGAGTAATCTAACCAGGCTTACCGTCGGGGGTTAAGCAAAGCTGTTGAGATTAATGTAGACACGTGATTTAACAAAAAACTCCCCTTGATAGGGATTATAGTAATATTCAGGCCTTTAAAAGGGGGTACTTCTAACGGCCTGTTAGGACCTTTTAGCACCTCGCACCTGGATGTTCACATGATCTGCGAACTTGTTGAACAATATTCGGCGACTGTATGATGAATCCAGCTTCCTACATGGAGAAATGCAACATCGAATAATGAACAGGCATATATCTGTACTAAGCGATTAAGCATGCGCACTATTGAGCAGTCTCAAGCGGCGCCGCTGTTCTGTTTATTGTGCCCTTGTGACGACGCAGATAACGAGAAGCAGCGGGGATCCACCTGGAGCAGGGAAGAATTTATCGGAAATACGTGGTGTTTCCATAAGTTGTGGGGACCCCAAAAGAAACCCCAAAATATTGCCGACCATATTCCCGGCACACACGCAATGGCACCGCTAGTGGAAGCCAGTAGGACTTAGTAAGTAGGTAAATAACCCCTTTCCACCATATAATAGCCCCAATGATCCCCGTTATTAACCCGTTTACTAAGTCCGCTGACCCTAAACCTTACACCCCAAAAACATATATACTTGTAGTTTCCATTTTCTTTTCCATTGTTACTAAGTCCCCCTGGCCCTCCAGGTAATGTTGAAAATTCCCAAATAAGAAGTGCAACAGGAGCATTCTCGTGGGGAGCTGGCCGGGTGGATATTGGGGTTTTGGGTTTTGGTTAGCGTGCATAGTCCCCAATATAGTTTCTCATGGGGAACCCATGTGCATTGAATTATGCAGGAAGTATATTGACTGTAGCTCATATGGGGGGTCCCCAATACTAGGGGTTTCTGATATGTTGGGGTCTATCTTGGTGCCCTAAACCTTAAACTTTAAACCCTAAACCTAAACCCTTTGCAATAACCCATTTCCCGCCCAACTCCGGCAGCTTGCTTCCTGTGCAGGTTTGATTCCAAAGTGGTCCCGCATCTCGAGGCGACAGATGTTTTTTTAGGTGTCTACTGGTGTAGGTTTAGCGTTTAGGGTTCAATGGTTAGGCGTTTTCTAGGGCTTGCCTAGAGTACCCTGGGGCCTTCAAACAAGTAGAGGAACCACAATATTAGGTACAAGCACCTTCTTTCTTGGGCACATCGGTTACTGTAGGTCACTGTAGGTAGGGCTAATTATGACGTTGAGGGTTGAGGGCCCTACGCCTACGCCGCCAACTTTGAGTCTGGGCTTGTGCCTGCGATGTCAACTACTAAACCTTGGGACAAGTGGGAGGAGCTTGTTGGATAGTTGCACTCTCAAGATTCAAGATGTAGGTCTGGGATTAATGAAGGGTCTAATTACGGTCTAGGGTTTAGGGGTTTAGGGTTCATGGTTTAGCGGGTAATGCTTTGCATAGCCGGCAAGTTTAAATGCTGGCCTCGCGTCTAGCACGCAGCTAGCATTTCCCGAGTAAAACCTTGCACCTGAACCCTTAACGGCCCCACCGTTACGGCCCGCAACCCCAACATCAAACTTCATGAAACCTCCCATTTGCAGGTATGGCGCCAGCGTGGGGTGAGGACACGCGCAACCTGGATTTGGTGCTTGGCGTGTTAGGGCTAAACGGCTAAGAGGGTGTAAGTGATGGTTTGGGTTTTGGGTCGTATTAGTACTAGCAGTCACAATATAGTAGTGAGAAGAAGAGTACAAGAATATGCAGTGATTAATGATGAGGTAGTCCAGCTGAGACAGTTCCCTTTCCCCCCCAACTGCTACAGAGGCTCGCAGTAGCGGTAATTCATCCATATAAGGCCCAAGAAATCCCAAATTTTACAGTAATGCAAATCTATGGGTTTCAAATCGTAGCAAGAAAATCCCGGGGTGCTTGGTAGTATTTCCTCTTGAGCTGCAAAGTTGTAGAGTATATGACAGTCATGGAGCGACTGTTCAAGGCTCAACGGTGCATTCTAAAGCCAGGACTTAGGAGGGAGCACTTACAACCACCCTGCCGGGAGGTTTAGAATCTTAAGCCGGCTCTACTTGTAGTCTGCGCGTAAGCCTCGTCATCCGCCTAACCCCGGAAACTCCATCATCCCCAATTTGAATCCCTGAGCCCTAAGCCCTTAGATCCCGAATCCCTATCATAGGTCGAATATCCAAGTATCTCAAGAAACAACTTAGTCTCCATTACTAAGCTCAAACATGGGGAAATTCCAAAATGATTGGCCCCTGCTTCGGTGGTCCTTCTAGTAAGTGGAAGCCTTTCTGGAAGAAGAAGAGGCTTTGGGGGTACATGCGGTTGATGACCAAAATCCTGCATGCCAAAGTACATTATGCATTGGAAATTCTGGTATGTCAGTATGCCGGGGTCTTGCAGGACAGTTTTGGTACCAACAGTACTGATCCAATTTTGGAGAAACACCTAAACCGCTTTTTGAAGGACTGGCGGCATTGTAGAGGAGGCCTTCAGAGACGTCTTTCTACAGGTGGCTCGTCGGCAGTCTGATGGGGCCCCTTTTATCTAGGGTTCAGGGCGTAGAAAAATGCTCCAGGTTGGGTGGACCCCCCACCTTCCTGAAACAGTGACCATAAGGAAGAATGGTGATTATAGAAGGGCCCTCTCATGTCTTATTGTACCACTCTTACAAACTGCTAAACATTTCGTCGAGGGACATTTCTGTATGAGTACCAGCCTCTGGAGGGTTAAGAGACTTGAGTCCTTCTCAAAAACATTCCCTATATAGATCTATATAGCATGTAAAGGACCTGCAAATCCTCAGAATTCTTCTTTCCGCGTTCTCCATCTGGGAGGCTACCATTTTTCCTTAGCCCTAAAACCCCAAACCCAAAGCCTTAAGGATTTAGGGGTTGCGATCCTTGGTCTGAACTTCTCAATCACTTCCAAAGGGCTTAGGTAGCATTTGGTCATGGTTTCTGCTTCCGATCAGTGCTATTCCCTAACAAGCCTTACATGAGTCCGGTACAATGTGCCCCCTATACAGCGTTTGAACCTTTGGAGCAGTACATTCATCTTACGCGTGGTTAACAGGAATAATGGAATATAATCCATATATAATCCCTATGTAATGGATGCAGTAGTTTCCATGTTCTTGTCCATTATCCTGATGTAACCCCTATACATTCCCTTACTTCCACTAACTCTAAAGTCCCTAAACCCCAAATCCTACATCCCAAACTCTAAAGCCTAAACCCTAAAACCCTACATCTTGCACCCCAGACCCTGGTCCCTAATCCCAGCAAAACCCTTAACTCCCCAGTCAATTATCAAACCCTAAACCCTAGACTCCTAAACCCTAAACCCTAAACCTTAACTCCCCAGTCAATTATCAGGTTGGGGGGTCCGTCCAAGACGACCTCTACCGGCAGCTGCACACTCCCAAGGAGGCACTGAACGGCTCAGGGTTGAGGGTTAAGGGTTTAGAGTTTGGGGTTTAGGGTTTAGGGTTTAGAGTTTGGGGTTTAGGGTTTAGGATTTAGGGTTTAGGGTTTAGGGTTTAGGGGTTCAAGGTTTAGGGGTGTAGAGTTTGGGGTCTAGGGTTCAAGGTTTAGGGGTGCAGAGTTTAGGGTTTAGGGCTTAGGGTTTAGGGTTCAAGGTTTTATTGGAGGCTTCCCAGTTATGATTGTTTCCCCCAAAGAGGGGACACCAATATAGACCCCAGGATATTCGAATCCTTATCAGAGGGAGCTCCCCATAACGTACCCCTAGTTTTGGGAAACCACCAGTTATGACTGCTCGATGTCTAAGACGTGACTAAGGAACGTGAGGTTCGTTGAAAAAGCCAAGTTGAGCGTCGAGGGTTCAGGAAAGCCGGGATGTTTTTACCCCAATTTGGGGGCTGTTTACGGTTTAGGTTTGGGGTTGTAGGGTTTAGGGTTTAAGGGCTCAGGCGTTAGGTTTTTGGAAGGCTGATTATAGCCAAATCTGTTGCATCCCTTTGCCTGTGCCCCGCTGCACCACAGAAAAAGAAGAGCCAGGAAGGATATCCATGCTACGTGCCCGGATAGGCTACATTGCTGCAGCAACATGAAGAGCCCCGCAAACAATAAACATCCCTAAACCCTAAACCCTATAAACCCTAAACCCTAAACCCGCCGACAATTAAAACGCCTTGGAGTATCCATTCTTAGGGTTGATTGCCTTGCAAGAATTATCGCGCGGATGCATGTTGAATCAAGTCAAGATGAAACTAAAAACCAAATTAAAGCCAAGGGAAACCTATTCAAACTCGATTGAGGATCGGAACAAAATCAGTTGTAATCTATTGAAAATCTAGAAACAAATTAGAACCAAGTGACATGCAAGGAAAGTTAAATTGGAGTCGAATGACGTCAAGTTAAGCCGAGCTACAATGTGTTTAACGCCGTAACAAAACGGTTGAAATGTGTTTTGAATCTGTTTGAAATCCAAGGAACACAGACGAAATCCAATCCAAATCTAATCAAATTCAAATGAGAGCTAACTAAAATCTTGCACTTGGAATCAATGGAAATCAAAACGCCTTAAATCTCATGAAAAATCATTTGCAATCTTATTAAACTCAATCAAACCTGCATGTAGGTTTATATGAGTTCCTTTGTATTGTACAGTTATCAAAAAGCCAGCAAAAGCAAGAAAACACGTACAGTCCAGTATCTGAGTATGCCTTTTCCAGAGAGTTTCATGCTCCAAAGTCTTCTTGCCAAATGGGGAGCCTTCGACACAAAACGATGGTCTCCGAAGTACTAAAGTTTATGGACCCCATGTTAGCCAGTGACCGTAGTGAGGTCCCGCCCGCTTCAGAACATATTTGTGAGTCTCTCACTTCCCGAGTATTTCATGTTTCTGTTTGTTACTCCCCGGATGATTTTGCTTGCGCGTGTTACCTGCCAGGGAATTTTCTCCTGAAAATGGCTCTAGCTAAGCTATGACTACAGTCCTAACATGTGACTGCAATTAACCTAGGCTCCGAGTGGGGTTGCATGCTGGGTGTAGAGTTGTCAGAGCTTATGAAATGAGAACAATTCAGGTACAGCAGGGTGGGAAGGGGGCCGGCAATCAAAGCAGGAACCCTAATTATATGGTAGTTTCCCAAAATAAGGGGACCCCAATATAGACCCCAAAATGCTACAGTCCTTATTATTGGGACCCCTAAAATGGTACTCCTAAAATTGGGAAACCCTAAACCCTACATAATCCCCATATAATCCCTGTTGTAGTTTCCATTTTCTTTTCCATTACTCCTATATAACCCCTGAAAACCTAATAATCCCTATATAACCCCCTTTAGTTTCTATAGCGCCCTAAACCCCAAACTCTAGTCTCGCCTCCTCGCAGCTCCTAACCAAACTTCCCACAGGGCTTAGTCTCACCATTGCGCCTGCATGTACAACAGCGATTTAGGGTTTAGGGTTTAGGGTTTTAGGGTTTTAGGGTTTATAGGGTTTAGGGTTGTATGAAATTGTTCAAGATGAGCTTCTCGAAAAACAATGGGATGCATACTACTTCATTAGGTTCCCCTTTGGTCAACCTGAACTAGCCTGACACCTACGCGAATAACCTTAATCACGGGGAAGCCTATACATTGGGCCAGTATGAGGGTGTATTTGGGGATTCCAGAAATAATGATCCCTATAGAATCCTTAGTACGCACCCGCATACGCTTGTGGTGTTCCTTACAGACTCCAAGGGTCCCCCATAACTAGTACCTCTACTTTGAGAAACCACCCCAAAAAAGCACGTAGTCATCCTACTAAATCTTGTTAAGCCCAACTGCAGCCAAGACTCTACATCTGAAAGGCAGTGCATTTTAGGCTTTACGTGCCACGAAGCCCTCTCAACCCATCTCATCCCTTACACCCCCCTCAAAGCTCCCAAAAACATATCCTAATACCTTGCAGCTTGATCCAAACCTTAAACCCCAATCCGAAAGCCCTAAGGACTTTGCCCTGACTGGTAAAGATTTTACCTGCTTTTACTTTTAGGGTTTAGGGTTTAGGGTTCCCTTGAAGAGCAGGCTTAACCCAGATTTCACAAACACCAGGTTTTTTTATTTTCAAACCGAAAAGCACCGTGAAACAACACCATAAAATCCTGTAAAAGCATGTAAAATCAATCCGTATTGGTTGTGAACTCCGCTTTTCACAGCAACTTTGTTTTTGTTGAGTAACCCTCAAAGAAGAAGGTCATGGTTGTAGCAGGGAAGCCCTATAAACTTTGAAGCTAAACCCAATTTTGTTCCTCTACACACTGAAGTATAAGCCCCTAAACCCTAAACCCCTAACTAAACCTCAGACCCAAACCCAAAGACCCACAACCCCTAAACCCTAAATCCCTAAACCCTAAACCCCTAAACCCTAAACCCCTAAACCTTGAACCCTTAGCCCAAGCCTGTGGGCCTGGCTCCCGGCAAGGAGCCCAAAGACATGGCTCAGTTCGGATGCCCAGATGGTACAGGTTTTAGGGTTTTGGGTTTATAGTCCCCCTGAAGTAGATAGAATATGGCTTTTGGGTATATTATACTAAAATCCCCATATACCCCATACTCTATCTACTTAAGGGGGACTATAGGGTTTGGGGTTTAGGATTTGGGTTTCGGGGTTTAGTGTTTAGGGTAGGGAACGGAAAATCACCCTAAGGGTTCAAGCGGTTTAGCGTCTATGGTTTGGGGTCCAATTCCTTCAGGGTTTGTGGTTTAGGGTCTGAGGAGTTCAGGGTAAAGGGGGTGCAGGGTTTGGGGGTTTTGGGTATACGGGTTTAGGATTTAGGGTTTAGGGCCCAGTATACACCAATTGAATCCTTTGGGAATCATTATGTAGGTTTGGGGAATACACAGAAGTTGTATAGTCCCCTGAAGTAGATAGAATATGGGGTATATGGGGATCTTATTGTAATATACCCAAAGCCATATTCTATCTATTTAAGGGGGACTATATACTGTGGACCCTTAAGATTAGGATTTTAGGGGTGCAGGGATGAGGACCAGGGCTCGCAGAGCTCGAGATTGGGCTTACGGTTCAGGGCTTAGGCCAAACTTTAATGTTAGACATATGCTATCATATGGGAGGTCGATCTTGGGGGCGTTGAGGGAGGGGTGTTAATATTATGGACTTGGCTGAAGAGATCCCGACGGACCGCATTGGAAGGCTTTCCTTGGTTTCCTGCGCCCATCGTGATAGTTTCAACAATGGGGGACCCCAACATAGACCGAACAAATATAATGATAAGTGACCTAAACCCTAGACTTGTAGTCACCCTTAAGTAGATAGAATATGGGGATCCTTTTATACTATACCCCAAGCAATATTCCATCTACTTAAGGGGGTGCTATAAACCTTATGAGCCCTATGCCCTAAAAAAGCATGTGAAACGTGCGGGAGTGCTTTTGCAAGATGCCGGTCTGAGGGGTACATACCTGGGTCTGGGGGACTTCGTAGTCATGGAATAGAAGCTGGAAAGTACTACATGGTATTTAGGGTTTAGGTTTTAGTATACAGCTTTCAGGCTCTATGGTCAGGGGAACGTAGTAGGAAGGTTAAGAACCCTCTAAACCATATAGTTGCCAAGTCCCCAAGACCTTCCAAATACCTGGATCCTGGATGTCCTTCCTTTTCGGGATTCTGTTCTACATTTTACCCCTAAATCCTAACCCCTAAAGTATGATATCCGGGGAAAGGAGGACATCCACCCTACACCCTAAACCGCGGTCCTCATGCTCTTCAAAGGTCTCCCCAGTTTAGGACACACCCCTTCCCTAAACCATGAAGGCTAACCCTTAATCCTCAAACCTAAACCCCTAAACCCTTAACCGTAAACCCCTGCACCCTGAACCCCTCACTAAATAGTGGTTTTCATTTTATTTTCCATTATCCCATTATAACCCATATATAGCCCCTGTATATCCTTGGGCCTAAATCCTAAACCCTAAATCCTAAACCCTACATCCCTATATGAGCCTTCATTTAATCCCTTAACCCCTCAAAACCCTAAAACCTAAACCCTAAAGCCTTAGCCCTAGACCTTTAACCTTTTCCCCTTGACCCATTTCCCCTGTCGAACTCTTATGGAACCCTAAACCCTAACCCCTAAGCCCTAAACCCTAAACCCTAAACCCTACACCCTTACCCATTTCCTTGGGCTCAGGCAGCAACCGGCCTTCTGGACCAATCCCACGCTGGGCCGACTGTTGGTCGCACACTCAGGCTTGGCTCTGGGAAGTTCACCTGAACCCTATGAGACCTTATGACCTTATGGGGATTAGGGTTAGAGGTTTTAGGTGTATGGTTATAATGATGGAGCAGAAAAATGGAAACTACTATATCATTTAGGGTTTAGGGTTTGGGGCGTAGGGGTGATACCTAAGAGACCTTAAGGAGATTGGGGCTTAGGGGTTTAGAGTTTGGGGTTTAGGGGATAGGGTTTGGGGTGTAGGATTCGGGATTTCGAAATTAGGGTTTAGGGGTTTGGGGGTTTGGGCTTTAGGGGTTAGGGTTTGGGGATGAGAGTTTAGTGTGTGGGGGTGTGGGGTTTAGGGATTAGAGTTTAGGATTTGAGGTTTGGGGTTTGGAGGGACAGGGGGAATTGAAGGGCGCTGTCTCGTTTTGATATGGTAGCTTCGAGGCCCCAATCATCAAGGTCTGACTATGGCGAACCCGGATGACCCTGACCTTTCAACCCTAAACCTTGAACCCTAAAACCCTAAACCCTCAACCTAGAGCTTGGCCTTGGATCCATGAAATCCTCCTCACAAGGACTCATATCCCCGCATAATTGCATCATGAGTTTCTTGTAGCCCTTCCTCTGCGAGTGACTTGCTGGTCGAACTTAGCCGGTTGACGTCTGGAATCCTTAGCAGGAACATCATCCTGATATTGCCCCAGGGTCTCGAGGGTACCCCATCTCGCATCTTACGGATTTTGGACAGACTCTTTATGGGCAGAAGAACTCAATCTGAGGGCCCAGCTCAAGGAGACATTTTAGTAATGATTTGGGGCGTAGTAAGGGAAAGTCAAATTCAAGCAAGAACCGAACGAATTCAGCGTTTACACGGAACCCCGCAGACCCCCAAACCCTCCTCCCGAAGCCTTCATCCACATCGCGAAATCTCATACACCCTACTTGGAGGGTCAAGGCGACTTATAGCCATATAAACCATAGTCTAAACTTCTTAGAAGGGGGGTTACATAGGGGACTATATAGGGGACTACTACAGGGGTTATTAAGGGGGATGCTTTGCGTTTGGATTATAGCTCATACAATACCCCCCCAGTCATCCCCAGTATTAATGAACTTACTTACTCTCCATGACATGACCCTCCAAGTAACTCACGCAAAGGCTTCCTCAAGGGCTTGTGGTGCAAGCTTCACCCTCACCGTTTTTGGTCAATGCTCCGCCAAAGCACCGAATCCTGAAAAGAACGGCAAACTTCCATCATCTAAGCCTACAATTTGCTACATAATCCCACAAAATCCTGTATCGTCCTATGTAACCCTATATGGACCCATATCACACAAAAAGATCCTACGTAAACTATCATCACCCCACATATAACCCCATATGAGCTATAGTCTAAACTCCTAGTATCCCCCTTAATGACCCCTATAGTAGTCCGCATATAATCCCCTATATAGTCCCCTTTAAGGAGTTTAGACTATAGCTCATATAATCTCAATCCTCCAACCTAGAATCCATGCCTTGGTCTAGCCTTACCTCTTTCAGTTAGGGCTTGGGAACTTAGTTAGGGCTTAGGGTTTGGGGATTTAGGGATTCGGGTTTAGGGTTTAGGATGCAGGGCGTCAGGGCTTGGGGGGTTTAGGGTCTAGGGATTTAGGATGACGGGTTGAGGGTGTAGGGTTTAGTTAGGGTTTAAGTTAATGTTGAGGTCTATAGGGTTTAAGGTTTACCCGGCCCCCTCATTGTGTAGAATAACATGTTCTTTGATGACTGTGTGGACTATTGTGTTTTTTGATATTGAGGGTGTTGGTTTATGAGTTTGCCTACTTTGGAGGTCCAGGTATACATGCACCAACCCCTTCAAGACCTCAAGACGTCGAGTCTCCCATCCTGAACAACCTTCCACGAACCTCTTAAAGAGGGGTATAAAAAGGATTATATAGGGGACTACTATAGGGCTGATTAGATTGGATACTTGGAGTTTAGACTAAACCCCATCTAACCCTGCCGCAAGCATTTGCCCGGCAGCTGCTGAGGTCCTGTCCAGGCAGCAAAAAACTTTCCAGCATCAAAACAGCGTCTCCGAAGGCAGACCCCGTGCGCAAAACTACCTGGTGTCTACTCGGGGATGACGGAATGGAAAGGAATATGTTAGCTATCATATGCATACATACATACGTACATACATACGTACGTACGTACATACATACTTACATACATATATACACACATTTACATGTGTGTATATATATATACATATGTTGCATTAGTCAGGGTTCAGGGTCTCGGGATGAGGGTAGGGAATGAGGGAATGGATCCTTGTAGCGGCCCCTCTGCAATGTGCGCAGTAGTTCCTATTAAGTTCCTACTATAACCCATGTTGGGACTGAACCTGAGGGTTAGTGGGTGTTTTTGTTTGGCTTCTATTTCCTTGAGACCCAGTATAGAATAGCGATATCACTTTTGGTAGTATGTATTGTTCCCAAGCCGGAAGAGGATAGCTTGTTTTGTTTGCGGCTAGGGCCTACATAGGCTTCGGGGTGGTTCTACGGTTGGGGATGTGGAGTTTGTGGATGGAGGCATTAGGCATGAGGCTTTAGAGTTCCATAGTAGTGGTTGCTCATCATTGTCCTAAACCTGACAGCCCCTTGGCATGAGCTGGATACATTCCTGCCTCGGTTTACAAGTTGGAGGAGCCTTCGGCACATACGGGTCATTTGTCATCATTTGTCCTTGAATTAAAAGTGTAGATTTCCCAGTTGCCAGTTGCATTGGGGTCCCATAATGTGGGCTGTCTTTCATAGCTGAGGTGGAGGCTAGCTTGCTCCGTGTCCCGTGTCGGCTCTACAGAACATCCATGATCTTGTTGACAGCCGGAATCAAACGTAACTTCAAACATAATACGCCTGAGAATCCGGGACTTTCTACTGCCGGGTAATGCATCACCTAGTGCATTTGACCGTGGTCTCTGCGGAACTTGCCACCCTAAACTTAGACTTAGACAAAAGACCTTCGTCTAGCGAGAGGCCCCAGCGGCCCTAGAGCCTTCCTGGACCCCAACAGTATGTAAAATAATAGCCTTTACGGCTATTATTCTGGGTTTAGGGCTATTATTTTACATACTTTTGGGGTTTAGGTTTGTCTGAAACCTTGAGTTTTGGGAACGCATGTCCGGATTGATCTCACAGGGTTCTGAGAGTGAAAGTCTTGTGGCTCTACAAAGTGAACCCTTTTGGAGATGAATGCGGAGCCTACGCTGAGACAGGATCTCTTCCTAGGATCCAGTAAATTGAAGTATGTTTTGTTCCAAACTGCTTGGCCCGTAGGAATCCATGCGATATGCAGAGATTACAAAGGCCTATTATAGGGGTCCTAACCCCTCCAAGCCATGTACTAACCCTAACTGTCCAAATCATTAACCTACTCAATTACTAAGTCCCCCTGACCCTCCAAGCAGCATGAAGTCCTAGCCTAGAATATGGAAAGCTGGGATTGCAGCTCAGGCGCCGCGCGCGTTTTCTGGAAGCTTGAATACATTCTACTCACTTCCTTCTTATATGAACCAACCTCTACCTCCGATTTCAATACTTCGTTTAAGAGACCATACAAGCACGTGACACACACACACACATATATGTGTGTATATATATATATACGTATATACATGCATATATATATATATTCGGGGTATACATATGCATGTAGATATACACACGCATCATGCGGGGAGCAGGTCAAAAATCAAGGGGAGGTGGTTCTCGGAATTCGTATGAATGGAGGTAAAATTTCCACGATTCCTCCTCTAAAAATTGCTATGACTGTTTTCACCTTTGCCTTATGTATTGTTCAACCTTGAAGCCCAGCACAAGACCTCGTAGTACTGGGGCCCTACCCGTAGTAGTGGTCCATACCTCCAGATACGGCCTATACAAGGAATTGGGCTTCAAGAACCTTATCTGTTTAGGTACCTAAAGCCCTATATGAGCTGTGGTCTACACTCCCTCAAGGGGTTATACACGGGGTGATATACGGGACAACTATAGGGCTTCTTGAGGGGGATACTAGGAGCAGACCATGGCCCATAAAAGGAAAACCTGGAGGCATACGGTAGGGTTTAGGGTTTAAGGGTTTAGGGTTTAGGGCACTGCCCTCCTTCGATCTACCCAGCTGTCACGGGCTGGGATCGAAATCCAGAGCCTTTTGTTACTCCACACATGGGCCCCGTTGTTCGTTCAGTTCCATTCGTCATAGGAGAGCCCAGTTTCGAGAAACTCCCCTTCATTCATTGGCGTCAGGTGTGACCGAGGAGCAGGACCAGTTGGGTTTTGTGTTTGGGGCTGACCAATCCCGAAGCAAACTTAAAACCATGCGAGGTAGGGATATTTCTGTTCATTTCTTCGGTGCCGGAGAGTGTATTTCGGCCGCCTGTTAAAAACGATGAGCCTCTGTACTTGGTGTCCTCATAGAACTACCGCAAACAGAATGCCTAGCGTATACAGCAACATACAGCTACCCCTACTTTTGGGGGGAGCTAAGGAGCTAGGGATAGTTATACCAATATAATAAGGGGAGCTAAAGAGCCCAGGAATCTCCAAAACCATAGGGGAGTTATGTTTTATGTATTGGGAGATAATAATTATCGTATAGGTTTTGGGTAAGTATATGATTATTAGGTACTTGGACCCTTAGGGTTATAGCTCATGTCTTCTTAAGTCTTGGGTCTCTTCTTGTTCAAATCGTATCTCGGCTTGGTCCATGCATTGCAGATTCCGGCTGCCCTTTCCTAAGCCTTCCAACCCTGAAGCCTCAACCTATAGGTTTAGGGTTTAGGGGTATATGGGGTATATGGGGATCTTATTATAGTATACTCAAAGCCATACTCTATCTACTGAATAAGACCTAAGTACCTTGAGCCCTGAGCCCTGAACTGCAGCCCCAACCCCTAAACTGGGTTTCTGTTAAGGACATAGATTAGTTTAGTATATGAAGGAAACCACTTTTAGTCGCTTAACAGAAACCCAGTAAGCAGAACAGCTAAGGACATCACAGAGCTGCCCATCAAGAAGTGGACTCAGGAGCAGAGCGCTCTTGCGCACGCATCGTCGTGGGAATTAGAGTTTAGGGTTTAGGGAGTGTATGAGCTATAGTCTAAACGCCTTAAAGGGGGTTTATAATTTAGGGGAATCTTATCGGGGTTCGTAAGGGGGATACTAGGAGTTCAGACGATGGCTCATGTCAAAATTAGCCCTGTGGTCTTTATGTGGCTCCTACTGTCTCCTGATGGACACCATCATTTTCCTGTAAAGTAAAGGGTACTGAGGCATTTTTCAGAGAGCCTCCCCCACTGTGTGGCTAATGAGGGCTCACGTAGCTTCGTTTTTTTTTGTTTTTGGCGTGTCTACCTTTACTGCAACACGGAAATAACTTCCGGGATGGTTCCCGGAATGTGCTTCTCGCTGTGCGCGGTGAAGGTTTTGCGGAAGCATGATGCTTGCGGAAGCGCTAACTGAAGCTCCTGACGACCCCACGTAAGACTTGAAACCCTGTTCGCGGAAGCATCGCGGAAGCACCTGGCAAGAAATCATCGCGCAAGGGTCTGTGGAAGCAAACTGTTTTGAAGTGTCGACCAAGAGGAAACTAGTGTTGGCGAAGCTTGCGGGCAGAAGGGTTGCTATTTCCAAAGAGATCAATAAGGAATATAAACAACAACTCATCTTCTTGCGGATGCACAAGCTGTGACATCACCAAGAAGAACCATGCAGAAATTGGATTTTTAATAATTCCAAACCATAGCTCTCAAAGCTCAAATCTTTATCTGCAGAGTCCAGGGCCCGTGTAACGCTTGGACGATTTTCTCGCCTTGATTAGGCAAGAACAGCCGCTAAAGTTTGGACATCCAGGATGCAATCCTCGTTCACATCCTGGAAGAGCTGTTCCCTTCACCCCAACCCTAAGCCTTCAATCATCAAATCTTAGCCAAGTACATATTATTTCCTAACTTTTCACCTTCAACCCTAAGCCTTCAATCATCAATCCATAGCCAAGCACACATTATTTCCTACCCCGAGAATCAGCCTTCATCTCCAAACACTGAGCAGTAAAGCTTTAATCCCTAAACCATAAACTCTAAAACCCTAAACCTGAAACCCTAAAGCCCTAAACTCTGAATCCCTAAACCCTAAGCTTTGGTCAAAACCATGCTACCGAAGAGGACTACAAGGAATTCCTTGGCAAGATGGCTGAGGCAGCATACTGTTAGTTTTTCCAACATTTTTTCCAACATGGAACTGGGGGGGATTTAGGGCTCAGGGTTTAGGGTTTAGGGGTTTTTGATACGGAACGTGGAGATTCAGGATGCAGGGTGCAAGATTTTGGTGCTGTGGTGCAGGGTTTGCCGTTTAGGTTGTGGTGTCCAGAGGTGTAGCGCTTAGCGCCCCGGGTGTTTTATTCGGAGCAGGTGTTCACTACCCTTGAGAGTGTTTCACAGTCCCAAGCCAGCCAGCTTGCGGAACTCTTCTACATTCCCGCGGTGCGGTTTAGGCGACAGCCCTGAAAATGCCAGCACGAGCCATCGCTAAAAAGAGGCCCAACGTGAGCCATAGTCTAAACTCCTAGTATCCCCCTTAACAACCCCTATGAAAGTCTTTTTTCCCCTACAGTACCACCCTTTTATGAGCTTAGATTATAGCTCACAATCCTTCACAAGGACTCCCCCTCAATCCCCTCACCATCCCTCATAACCCCTAGAGTCCCTAAACGTCCCATGGAGATCCCCCTTACCATCCCCGTAACCCCTATAGGGTCCCTCAGGGCCTCTTTCCCTAAAGGGTCCCAGTACCTAATTATCATATACTTACCCAAAACCTATACCAAAATCACTAGTACCAAAATCCCAAGAACCTAATTATTGGCAGATAATACGACGAGCCTAACCTTGACGGTACTTCGCAGGCTGAGGGCGATAACGCCCGTGGGAGGATTGATGACATGAAGGAGTTTCACACCGCCACTGGGCTAGGGTTTAGGGTTTTGGGGTACATGCTTTAAGGTCTTGGGTTCCGAGTTCAGAGTTTCATGCTGCCCGCAGGCCTTTCGGAAGTTGCTATCGTGGTGGTTGCCCTGACATCCTGACTTCATCTCCTTGTCCTCCTGCCCCTGCTAGCTTCACAAACACGACTTGTATATATGCCACATTACTGGTGCCACGGTCACTGTTTCGATGATCATTGTTCTTTTTGCTGTCGCAACGAGTCGCACTGCCAGCAGCGCTGACGGCGTTTGCTCCTATCTGTCTTACAACTACCAATGCAACGTTGGATGCTCAACATTCTGCATGACCCTGAGTACCTTCATACCTTGACAATTGTAGTACTATAGTGTTTTAAGACCATGCAGGTTGTTGGGTATTAGAGTTGCAGGGCTTTGTGCATGCACGTGCAGTGCTCAACATTCTCGCTGATTTGTCAAAGCTGTGGTCCCTCTTGGGGTCCCTTGCATAATGTGCGGCTCCTAATGTGAGTAGTATTTTATTTGGGGATACTATGGTACCCAATATAGGGTAAGATTCATTCCTCCTTTTGGTTATCGTATTTTCATGTAGGGAACATAATCTTACTGGGTTTAACCACCAAAAAACACTACTCATGTGTGGACTTGTCAAGAAGAACCTTGGCTTTTTTACAACCCCGCATGGAGCATAGAGGCGGCTGTGCTTGTGTAACCGGGAGGTGGAGCCATGCGAGTGGTTGTCAAAATTATGGTCCCTTTATGGGTACCCTAAATATTAGGTGCCGTATGATAATAGGGACCCGAAAGGGGACCATAATTTTGACAATCCATCATGTGCCCATCCATCACTATTCAGCAGGATGGGCAACTTACGTACGCGAAGTGTACTCGGATGCATCTTAAGCACCAGCTACTTCAAGTATTTTGCCCAGATTGACATGTCGTCTCAATCCTCCAGCACACTCAGTTTTTTTTCATTTATCTCGAACTGTCTTGCGGGATATAGTAGTTTCCCAAAAGAAGGGGACCCCAATACAGATCCCATAATACCATAATCCTTATTAAGGGGACCCTGAAAAAGGGTACCCACAATTTTAGGAAACTTCCATATGTAGAATTTTGTTTGGCAAGACAATCCCCAAGCCCAGGGCTTGTCCCAGCCTCCACACCCACAGTAGCACTTGATTGTAGATGCGGAAGTATACACCTGAGATTAACCCAAAGGGATCAAGAAACCCCCAAGTAGGTACTGTTGATGTCGGTAGGTATGATTTGTAGATTTTTGAGCCTAAAGTAGGCGAATTTGGTAGTCAAGCCTAAACCCTAAGTAAACCCTAAAACCCCAAAGGGAACCCTATCCCTGCACGAAGCTGCTAGAAATCTCGTTGTGCCAAGGAAAACTCGGCCAGACCGGCTGGATTAGCCCGTGGCCACTGTATCCTACGTTTAGGGTTGGACTTAGGGTTGGACGAATGAGAATCAAATTCAAAATTTAACGATACACAAGGGGGAAGCCCAAGTTATGACCAGTTAGTATCCAAGAGCCGCTTATAGCTACAAGTATAGATAGCACTACTGTTTTGTAATATGCCTACCTAGCTGTTTCCTTGCAAGATGTTCGTCAGGCTGTCTGTTCTCTACGCCACACATTGTCTTTGGAAGTTACGAAGTCTTGGCGTAGTGTACTAACCTGTGTTTGTCCTGTATTTGTCCTTTAGAACGTATGGTGTCCTTGCAGAAGGCTTGACCAAGACAGCCGTGGCACGGAGGAACCATGGAAAAAAGCGATAGAAGCCACAGTTACTGCATCGGTTCAGCAACTACTATTTTTTTCCCCTTTCCTACCCCGCAAGGATAAGTAGAGCTACTTAAGGTTAACTAATTAAGGGAAACCTCTGGGGTGGCAGTGTAGGGGAAAAACCAGAGGAATCCCATGATTATTGAAGAAGACAGTCCAGGCTGAAAGCTTGGTAGTAAGCCTGGTAGGACGGCAATGCTGAAGCAACTACTTCCTAGCCCTCTTATTTTGAGGTGTGGACTAAAGTCAGGTTTGGGGGGACCTACACGGGGATATACAGTGGTATGTGCGGGACCGAATATATATGGCATGTAGTACAAGCATAGTCCAGCCCTCACATGGAGATTTCTGTTTTTGGGGTCCAGTCAGGGATCATGATTTGGGCATATGCGGCAAATACCCTGAGAAGAGCTTTGAGTTCAGGATTGAGGGTTTGGGTTTTAAGGGCGACCCCACAGAAGGTTTTCGCACTCCCTGCACATCCCTGGGGTCCACAAGGCCACGTTTTTCAAGAGAATGGATCGCCATGGCGGCGTACATTTTCGAGGACAATGCGTTGTTCATTTTTTCCTGCTGACATGGACCTAAAGGTAAACGTTGTCTTATGCAGGTCTGCTGCCAAAGGGTACTCTTCTTGGACATGAGACATTTTGGCATCAAGGAGACACCCGCACCTGGTGCACAATACTGAAATCCCTACCACTAAGTCCCTGAATCAGAATACCCTGTAAGCCGCCAGGTGCACTTTTCGCTGACGGGTACAGTAGATCAGATCAAGGCAGTGTCTGCCACTATCACATCAGGGGTTGGGGTGTTTGGTCTTGGGTTAATCGTTAGGGTAGGTTGAGGGTTGGGATTTAGGGCTTCGTGTTTTAGATCTAGGACGGGTTGGGGTCCGCATGCGTTGACTTGGAGGCTCTGCTTGCATGTCGAATCTCTCATGCCTGGCTTTGCAAAGTGTTATGGTATGTTATAGTAGATGGAAGAATGGAGGAAACCATTTTGAAACAACAGCCCCAATGGAAGTTACAGAGAGTATTCTGGTCCCTTGGTCGAGAAGAAGGAAACATTCTGTTTGTAAGTCCGAAAAACCCTAAACCCTAAACCCGACATCACAGCGGGCAGTTGGGGCATCCACTGGCTGGGTCACGCTAGGGACCGCCCATCGCCCTAAAGCATAAACCTCCTAACCCCTAAACGGTAAACCTCTGTGTAATCTCCGTATGAACTAAGTCTACGCGGTTTAGGGTTTAGGGTTCAGGGTATCCCCCTTAATAAGCCCTATACTAATCCCCTACATCATCCCCCTTAAGGAGCTTAGACTATAGCTCATATAGTACGTCTGACATCCCTACCCAGACCCCCTAAAGGATCCAAAAAATGGAACCTCTTGATAATCCCTCAGGCTCCCCAATGTAGTAATGGGGGGTCATTTTGGGGGGTTCCATTTTTTGGATCCTTTAGGGGGTCTGGGTACCGAGGGGGTCCTGTGCGAGGCCCGGGCCCTAAATCCCAAACCACGGCACAGGTAAACCCGAAATGGAGATTTCCCTAGGTTAGGGTGTCCCTAAGGGTCCAAGGACCCAAATAATAGGGTTTTAGGGCCCACATACTATAATATCAATGGTATTTGGGCCCTAAAACCCTACTATTATTTGGGTCCTTGCACCCTTAGGGTTAGGGTATATGTATATCCGTGACCCTGGATGTCCTTCCTTTTTTTGGGCTGTGTCCTGCATATTCATTGGATATATATATATATGCAAAAATGTAGGACCTCCAGGGTCCAGGTAGGGATAGTGGAAAAATACTTTTCGACGGTTAGGGCTTAGCAAAATTGGGGTACCCTGCGGAGGTTCCCCTATCTTAAGGATGAATCTATTTTGGGGTTCTATGGTTCAGTGAAACTACTCAATGCCAAAACTTAGACCCCAAACTCCAGAGTCTTCAGGCACTGGAGCAAGAAGGTCTTGAGAAGGCCGGTCTTCTGACACATTCGCAGTTTAGCGGCTTCTTCAGGGAGGTTTAGGGTTTGGGGTTTACTTTGATGTTCCGGGAGATTGCTAATGACTTGTAATTGGTTAGGCAGGTTACAATGGGTTAGCCAGGGACTTACTACAGGGTTGCTAATTGGTTAGTAACTGACTAACTTGGGGATTATGCTAACCACTTGCTAGTCAGTTAGCTAGTATTTAGCTAGTCAGTTAGTAACCAACTAGCTTGCCTAACCATGATGATTTTAAGTATGGGGAAGCCTCGCTTTATATGGGTGAATTTGAAGAAATGACTTGCTTGCGTCATCCTAATTCATGGTTTCATTGAGGGAAAACGCACGCCAGAGCACGGGCGGTTCCTTTTGTCACTCGCGGGCCATGAGCGGAAGGATGGTCTGAACCCGTCCTTCATTTCGC
>CAJNIZ010024558.1:5140-28983 GCA_905231905.1 Symbiodinium pilosum
GGGTTTAGGGGTTGTAGGGTTTTAGGGTTTAGGGTTTAGGGGTTTTAGGGTCTTAGGGTTTAGGGTTTAGGGTTTCAGGGTTTAGGGGTTTAGGGTGTAGGGTTTCCGGCTTTAGGGTTTAGGGTTTACGATTTAGGCTTCAGGGCTTACGGTTTAAGGTTTAGGGGCTTGGGGTTTAGGGGTTTGGGGAGGGACAGAAGCATACAGGGCCTGTACAGAAGTACTTGTCTCACTGTTGGCTAGTAGAAAGCTGAGGAATGCGCTGTAGAACCCATCAGCAATGTCATAAAGATCCATCTTCCCACTCACTAAGTATCCCCTGAGAACCCAGAGTAGGTAGAATGAAGGCATCTCGACGATCTTCAAAGGTAATGGGCGATTATCTCCCGAATCCCTAACCCTGATCATCTGTGTACCTAATTTGTGGGATCTATGCCAGAATCATCTGTGACATTGTTAGCAGAAAAACTGCTAGGTCTCCGCATTCAGCTCGGGTTCAGGGCTTAAGGTTTTACTGGACCATAGCACCCACAGAAATTGAACATACGTAGCTGTCAAAACCCGAATGTTGGACAAGAATGCTCATGGACCTCAGATTCAACATCGGGGGAGTGATGCTCCGCCGTAGCGTAACAGTGTGTAGCCACTAATGGGCTATTAGACCTAAAACTTATCAGGACTCTATTAAGTGTAGATTCAGGTGCCCTTAAAATCTAATAGCCCATAATGGAATGCCTAAACCCTGAACCCTAAACCCTAAATCCTAAACTCTAAACCCTAAACCCCAAACCCTTAACTCTAAACCCTAAACCCTACACCCTAAACGTAACAGTGCGTAAAGTTTGGTATAGCTGCGCAACTCGCGCCCTTCTTTCAAGGCCCCCTCCACCCGCTTCTCGCGCTTGCGGCGAAGCTTAGCCAGGTACCAGGGTTTAGGGTTTAGGGTTTTACTGATTATGGTTTAGGGGTTTAAGGTTTAGGGTTTAGGAGGGCTTGATTGCCGCAGCTGACGGCTCAGGAACACCTTGACCCTCACAACTCTGAGACATCGGAGGGAATCAGCCCAGTGCTTAGGCTTCTAGAATCTCACACCAAGTATGCACATTATTGCTGTCCCCTAAACCCTAAACCCGTGGGGAGAATGTAAGTCTTGCCTTACCCCAAGCAAGCCGCAAACAGCATCCTTTAAGGGATTGGTTGATATTCTACCCAGGTTCCTGGACCCTCTGGGAATTTCCACTTGGGCTATTAGACCTTCAAATCCCCTTTTAGGACCCTAATAAGGGTAGATTAAGGTACCCTTACTGTCTAATAGCCCATAGTGGTAAACCTCGACCGCCGAAATCAAAATCCTAAACCCCTCCAACTCATTGCACCCCAATCCTGCGCCCACACGCTCAACCAAGGGGTTAGGGTTTAGATACTTACGGACGCCTAGGCGGGAATAAAGGAATCCAAGAGCCGTCCCTATCCTAAAGGGTCCAAGGACCCAAATAATAGGGTCCCATTAAAGGGATTATAGGGGGATATATGGGGGGTATCTAGGGGTTTTTAGGGCCCAAATAACAGAGTTTTAGGGCCCAAATACTATAGTGTTATTGGTATTTGGGGCCTAAACTCCTACTGTTTGGGTCCTTGGACCCTTAGGGCTACATAACCCCTTGAAATAGTCCGCTTGTACCATCCTTCAACACCTGATAATCCGAAATCTTAAGCTACATGCAAGTTCCCTTGTTCTTAATTATTCCCTAGCAATCCCCGAATAGACCTACTTCTTAGGCCACGTGAAAGCTTCCGTGTTCTTATCCGCTCCTTCGATTCTTACTTGCCACGGGTCAGGCTGATCCGCAGCTAATCCGGCGCCAAAAAGCCAAAACACCTGACCCAAAGAAGGTCTCTGAACCTTAGACCCTACACCCTACTCCCTAAACCCTAGACTAGTCCCTGTAAACCTTACACCCTAAACCCTGAGCACAATAATCCTAAACTCTAAACCCAATACGGGTCTATTTAGGGTATGTAGAGGGTAGATGGAGGGTCTAAGACAGTGCCTCCCTTGTTTAGGGCTTATAAACCCTAAGCCGGTAGTATAGAGGGGGGGGTAGCAAGGCTTTGTAAGGGAACCCATGGTTAACTGATCCCATTAAACAAACCCTAGACCCTGAAACCCTAAAGCCCTACACCTAAAAAAAAACTAAACACCCTAAGCCCTAAAACGACCAAAACCTTAAACCCTCAGCTAATCCCAGCAAAGGAAGCCGTTCTGGCGCCTGCGACTCGGGATTTTCCACCCAAACCCAGAATGGCTCGCTAGGCCTTAGGGGTTTAGGGGGTTTAGGTGGTGGTTTAGGGGGTTTAGAGGGATTGGGGTGGTTTGGGGTTGGGAGTGTTTAGGGGATTTGTGGTTTTGGTGTGTTTTTTGGTTTGGTGGCTTCAGGATTTAGGGTTTGAGGGGGCTTCGGGTTTTGGGGTTCAGGTTTTTGGGTTTTAGGGGATTTGGGGTTTAGGGCGCCAATATACCAAATATTTCCTCCGCGTAGCTGTACCGGGTCGGGAATGTTCGCCGCTCTGGGGTCCTTATTAGGTGGAGGAGCTCTAATACAAGCCCAAAGTAATTATGAGTTCTCCTAAATATTGTGCTGAATGAGCCCTGACTATCCTCAAATAAACAGTATTAAGGGGGAAACTGTAGTATAGAGTTGGTCAAGTATGGGTTCTCCTAATTCCTTGGTTTCCCCTCATTACCCTTAACTAGCCCGAACTATCCTCAAATAGAGCTAATGAAGGGGGAGCCAGTAGCATAGACAGGGCCAAATATGGGTTTGCCAAACCTAAACCCTAAAACCTCGGTTTCCCTTTATGGCCCTTCATTAGCCCTAACTATACTCAAGTGGACCTAAGTAAGGGGGAGCCTTCAGTATAGATGGCGTCAAAACCCATGACCACAGGGTTTAGGGTTTAGGGGGCGCATGTAACGACTTATCTGGACCGAAGGGATTCTGATACGGGTGCATTCAAGCATAGATATATCGATATGTAAAAAGGAGAGGGAGAGAGCGAGAGAGAGATATATGTATATAGAGAGAGAGAGAGCTATCTGGACCTGTTAGGAAGGTCCGACCCCCTAGTTTCAGCAGCAAATTTTAGATCCCATCGCTACGACTTCAGGAATCACATACATTGGGGTCCTTATAGTGATCGTTACGTAGCTTGCGGGGAATATAAGATAAATAATACGCCTCGGACCCGTGCTGTACCCATCCCCACGATGACCCACTTACAACATCACTTGGAATCAAGTCGTCCCTCCCTGTGGGGATGGGTTCTTTCGCAGCACGGTGCAGGGTTTAGAGTTTGGGGGTCTGGGGCTCTGGGGCTTGGAGTTGAGGGTTTAGGAGTTTAGGGGTCTTCCATGCATTCAGATTTCGACAACGCCGTCGGGTTTCAGGCTTTGGCAGTCCTTCTAAGATGCCGAATAAGCCCCGTTGGAAGCCAGAAAACTCACCTTACTAACCTGCACACATGAGGTCCTCATAAAAATGTGTACTGTACCCAGACCCCCAAAAAGATCTAAAAATGAGATCCCCAAGAACCATAGGGGAAATTCTATGAGGACTATATAGGGGTTATAACGGGTCTATATAGGGGATCTAATTTTTAGATCCTGCCAGGGGTCTGGGTAAGTACACTGGTTACCACTTTAGAACCAAACGGTCTGGAACATCACTTAACCATGCATGCTGCGCACGGTCAGAAAACAGTAGGGTATTATAAGCCCCCTCCATATCATGAGCAGAATCTTGGTAAAGACAGTACATCTTGCATGAATGCATCTGCAAACTACCCAACCAAAATATGCGTACTTTTGCGACTTTGTGACCCCTCCCCGGATTCACCCTAAACCCCTGAACTCGAAAGCCAACATCACAGCAGAAACTTACCCTTGAAACCCGAGGCACCGTGTAGATATAGATTGGAACTTAAAAAAATGTCTAGTATCTCTTGGCTACGAAACTAGGTATCCCAATAAAGGGGCAGGATCTAGAGGTCTAGACCCGCCTAAACCCGAACCCCTGAACCCGTAAACGCCTAATCAAACCCTAAACCCTAAGCCCTAAACCCCTAAACTCTAAAACCTAACACCTAATAGAGGTCTAGATAGGTAGCCTCTCCGTATGCTCCCCACAATCTGCAACTGTGTCCCGAACCCAGACCACCGATCACTCCAGTCGAACTTCGGCTTGATAGTCAAAGTGATCCTACCCACACAGGGACTACGTTTAGGGTTTGGGGTTTGGGGCTTAGGATGGCTTAGGAATTAGGGTTTAGGGCTTCAGGGTATAGGAGCCCTCCATGCGCAGACTCCCAAAAGGATCCCAAAACTAGAGCACCTAGATTCATATGGGGATTTACATAGTGGTTGTATGGGGCCATTGGCGTCCATATACATATACGAATACAAACATATATATGGTTATATAGGATCTCTTTCTTCTTTTGGCCCCTTGGAGTCGGGTTGAGCAGGGTTGCTCTAACAGTCATATGTTGGTAGCATATTCATACACTCCCCTAATATCAAGACTCCCCACCACCCCCCTAACATCAAATATTATTGTATACCACAATGGGAACATGGGCGGTTTGAACATTTGGGCGTGGGGACTACTACAATGTCAGACTTGATGCACAGTTATCTTGTGTGGCCTGCTTCCACGTTCTGGGGCTTAGCGTTCTGGAGGCTGTGGTTTGGGGACTAGGGTTAAGAAAGTGGGGCGCAGAGGTCCTAAGTAAGGCTGCCAAGGGAGTTCAAGAAGGGTGACGAAGCTGGTTAGATCCGTAGCTAAGTCCCATGAACCACCGAAGAAGCCAGGTAGGTATAGGGTATAGGGTTAGGCAGGTACAGTACGAAACACTAGTGTTCTCCGGGGCGGGAGTAGCTCTAAGAAATTAAAGGACCGTACCTGGTTGTATCTGAGATTTTCCCAACCTAGTCCTCCAAGAGTTCGAAGGCCCAAATCTTAAACTTTTTGTGTCAGCAATCATTCAGATTGGAGCTGACATCGCATTATCTGGCTACTTGGACAACTGAATAAGCATGATTGGGGTTTGGTGTAAAGTTCACAAATAGTTAACCCTAAACCCTAAACCTCAAAACCCTAGCCTAAAGCTCAAAACCCTACACCCTAAACCCCTATACCCCTGAACCCCTAATCCCTAAACCCCTACGCCCTAATCCCTATAAACCCCTAGACCCTAGACCCCAAAACCCTAACCCCTAAATCCCTAATTCCTAAACCCCTGAACCCCTAAACCCCTAAACCCTAAGCCCCTAAACCCAATGCCCCTAAACCCTGAAACCCTAAACCCTACACCCAAAACCCTAATGCTTCAGCCTTGTTCAGGTCTGAGGCGTGGCATGCCAAACGGGACTTGCGTTGAGTACAGCGGCCGTCTCTTGAGCCGGAGCCCGAAGGCTTAATTTAGGCTTTAGGGTTTGGGGTTTAGGGTTCAGGGTTTAGGGTTCAGGGTTCAGGGTTTAAGGTTTAGGGTGAAGAGCTACCCTGAGGATCCATGCAACCAATTATTAATAGTACAGGTTTTGGACAAGTAAATGGTTATCACGTACTTGGGAAACTCGAAACCCCAAGTACGTAACGCAAAACCCAAAAGTCTCTGCAGGGTTTGGGGTTTTGGGTTCAGGGCCCGAAGCTGTCAGTTCTAAGCTGAACTCTCGTCCATGAAGCCGTGCAGCACGCCCAGATCCACCCCATCTAGGCGACTAGAATGCATGATTGATGCCGCTGCGGAAAATCTGTTGCCCAGCCCCTGACTAGACCCTAAGCCCAAAACCACAAACCCTAAAAACAAGGTAAACTATGCATAGCTCCAAACATGTTCCCAACCTGGATCCTACCAGGACCTCCAAAGTAGGAAAAAACAAGAGTTCCCAAAGCCCGGAGGACAGTCAAAAGACCACCATTATTCTACATACTTTGGGGGGTCCAGGTAAACCCTTAACCCCTAAACCCTTTCCTCATGATGGTGGAGGTGATCGGCTGAATCTTTGCATCAAGCTCCAGATGTGGCACGCGCCTCAGGTCAAAGGTCAAGGGCACTGCTTTTAAAGCCCTGAAGTGGGGTTTAGGATTTAGGGTTTGGGATTTGGGGTTTAGGTTTTAGGGTTAAGGGTTCAAAGGGCGCCAAAACAGGACAACAAGGTCGGCTGAGGGTTTAGATCATGAAAGTAGGACAGTAGGGCAAGGGTACGTTGCATAAGCCTCAAACCATACATCCATCAAACTCTGAACCCTGAACCCTAGACCCTAAACTCTACATCTGCACCACACCCAAAACCCACCCATGTACCCGGCTGATCGTCCCCTCATCGTCACATTACATTGGTCTCTCCCCTTGTCTCCCCTTTTCCCTGTAGAAGGTTACAGGTGGATACTCTTACATTCTATGCGAAGGCCTAGACCCTAAAACTTATATACACCCTAAACTCCAAAACACAACGCCTGAATCTTAGATCTAAAGCCCGAAGCCCTAACTCCTACCCATGATTCATAAACCCCCTCCCCTTAATAGGGATTAGAATAGGGATCCCAATATTAAGGCCCTGGAAAGGAGGGTGTTTATTAATCATGGGTCCACAACCCTAAACCCTAAACCCCAAACCCTAAACCCTAAACCGTCTAGACCTTAAATTTTCATCCCTCCACCCAGAGCACTCAGCAGAACCTGCTTCTATGCAAAGGGGCCTTGCACTGGCCCCCAGACTTATCAGCCTGGAATCCTCCAGGATTTAACGATTTTTTAGCGTGTAGGGTAAGGATTCAAGGTTGAAAGTTTAATTAGGGTTTGGGGATTTATGTGTGTATATATGTATATACATAGGGTTATATAGGGTTATAAGGATAATGAAACATGGAAACTACTATTTAGGGTTTTAGGGTACTAAGGACTTCAGACTTTAGAGTTCAGGGTGACGGGTTGGAGGTTTCAGGTTTAGGTTTCAGCGTCACAGCTATGTGACCCGCACGCCGTGAAGACCAACTCTTGGCAAACCCTGACAAAACCCTAACCACCCCCCACCCAAAAACAAACGCAAAAAGCTGATATCCACTTAGAACCATATTGACCTGAACCCTACACTCTAAACCCGAGAAAAAAACATGAAAGCTCAGATGGTCCACTTTTCAGAACTTCCACGACAATTCACGGGAGCTTGCACCCTACACCTTATACATCCCTGAAGATCCATATATACTATACAGCTCCATATAATCCTTGAGATGTGTATTTCGGGCTTAGGATGAGATTTTGTCAAAACATCCCCTATATCATCTTTGATACTGGGTTAAGGCTTCCTACTATATAGCAAGAATTCGATTTTGAGGTTCCCGTGTTGAGGGACTACCATATCCCGTGAAGCGTGGCGTGCAGCCTTTTCAGGCCAGGACGCCTCATGTACTTGTCGATGGCTTTGCCCCAATCCTTGGAGCCTGAGATGTTGGTGAGCTCGGACACCTCGGTTTAGGGCTTGGGTTTTCATAAGACCCTATACCGCCCCCAACTTAGCACCACCCCTTCTAAGACATGCCTAGATAAGCCCTAGATACCCCTTATTTGGATGTGGGGTGTTGTAGAGGATCCTATGACGTTTAGGATTTAGGATTTACTTGCTTAGGCTTTAAGATGTTGGGCTTACTTCCTACCCTAAACCCTAAACCCCAAACCAGGTTGATGGCGAGGGTTCAGGTTTAGGATTGGGTTTTAAAGCTTGCCCCAAGAGTTGATCATACAACAAGAATGTACTTTGTCTTTGTCAGTGGGTTTAGGGTTGAGGGTATACTATGACAGGGTTTTGGGAAGTAGATGATCAGTATGCACTTTGGACTACTTGCAGGTGCTTCACGCGCGAAGGGGGAGTGAATAGCGGGTCCTAGAACACAAGCATAAAGCGACTTTACTGGGAACCACAAAAAGGAACCACAAGAACATAGTAGGAAAATAATGGCATATGAGGACCCTGGTAGGTATATTCCGTTTATATTCCCACTATGTTCTTGAGGTTTCCTCTTTGGGGTTCCCAGTACAGTCCCTTTGAAGTAGCGGTACCTTATTGGCTCCTATGATCAGGACTGTAATATGTTGGGGTCTATATTGCGTCCCCTTATTTGGGGGAACTACCGTATAGGCAGTACATAGATTACACTCAACCCGAAACCTGAACCCCTATCCCCTTGTTCCCTACTAACCAGCAAGCTTAGGGCGCCTTCTCTAGGTGAGTATTTGGCAGGTTTTGTTGTCAGGCAAAACCCTCAAACCCTAAACCCTAAACCCTAAAAACCCAGGTTTCCGGTTTGGGGAAAGTCCAGTGGAAGAAGAAGAAGGCCATCTCGGCCCCCCTAGCATACAAAGCGAAAAGTACTTCAATCATCTTTTGGAAGAAAACCCATGCACCAGACCCTAAACCCTATAGTTTAGGGTTTAGGGTTTCGGGTATAGACCCTAAACCCTAAACCCTATAAGAGCCCATTGGTCGGTGAACATGTGTTAGACTCTGAGGTAAGGGGCGTTCAGTACTCGAGGGCAAGGGTATTAAGGTTCCTGATACTTTCTGAAATCTTATCCTTAAGCAGAAGGGTTTGGAAGTCCTGAGGAAAGCACATGAGTTAACCCCAGAACTACTGTAAGGACCATTCAGGAGAGGACTGCCCTTAGACCCCAGGCGTAAATACGTAAATAAACCCTAAACTCTACGCGCCCAACTCTAATCCCGATTCACTGAGCCACTGTCTGGACCCCCAATGAATGCAGAACGTTTGAGCTATAGTCTAAACTCCTAGTATCCACCTCAATACCCCCTATAATAGTCTCCTGTATAATCCCCCATATAACCACCCTTTATGGAGTTTGGACTATAGCTCGTTTTGTTGTATGTGTTTGAGGATCTTGGGCCATGCGTTTGCCCTGAACCCTCAACACTAAACTTCAAACCTATACTCTTGGGTGTAGGGTTTAGTGTTTAAGGTTTAGGGTTCAAAGCCCTGTTGTTGAGGGGTTTTGAGCCATTCGATTATCTGCCTTGAGGTCCAGGTATGCCTCTCGGAAACTCTAAATCCTAAACCTTAAACCCTAAACCCTACACCCTAAACCCCAAACCCTAAACCCTAAACTTTAGGCGCTAAGCCCTCAACGCTAAACCCCAAACCTTAAACCCCAAACCCTAAACCCTAAACCCTGCAGTTGATGGAAGACACTCTACACCATCTTTTTTTTGAGGTTGGGTTTAGGCTCTTGGGTTTAGGCTTTTGGGTTTGGGGATTTAAGGATTTGGGTTTAGGATTTATAGTCCCCCCTAAGTAGAAAGAATATGGCTTTGGGTATATGAAAATAAGATCCCCATTTACCCCATATTCTATCTACTTAGGAGGGACTATAGGTTTTAGGCTTTAGGGTAGCCCCAGAACCTAAACCCTCCCTAATGCAGCACCCCTCAAGCTACCCGCAACGTATTCATCTTCGAGTGTCAGCAGCTGGTATGTGTAACAAGGCTGGGGCACAGTTGCTACCTCAGACTTCGGGAACCATTGTACTATGACATCTGTAGGTCATACCCTAAACCTTGTACCATGTGCAGCAGTGACAGTACGCAAGAAGCCTCTCAGCATGCGGCACTTTTAAATACGGCTGATGATGTCAAACTTGTTGACCGACAGTAGGTCGAGCTTGCACTCTTTTGGGAAGGTACTGTGGGCGCGTTAAGTAATTACCGACATCATTTAGAGGTATACTTGAGGAAACCTATACTACAAGTATATAAGTTGTTCTCAAAATTCTGGGCCTCTTTTGGATATATATATATATATACTACTACAGCACCTAATATTTAGGTGTCCCAAAATGGGACCCTAATTTTGGAACTAGCCATATGAGGAACCTAGGACCGCAATGATGTTTTTTGGAAAAGGTACCCCTCCCTAAGGGTCTAAGTACCCAATAACTGAGTTTTTGGGATTTGGGCGGTGGCGGTGGTGGTGGTGGTGGTGGTGGTGGTGGTGGTGGTGGTGGTGGTGGTGGTAGTAGTGGTGGTATAGTAGTAGTAGTAGTAGTAGTAGTAGTAGTGGTAGTAGTAGTAGTAGTAGTAGCAGCAGTGGCAGCAGCAGCAGCAGCAGTTGTTGTTGCTGCTGCTGTTGCTGTTGTTGTCGCCGCTGCTGCTGCTGCTGCTGCTGCTGCTGCTGCTGCTGCTGCTGGTTTGGGACGTACATGATAATTGGGTAGTCGGATGCTTAATGTAACTTATGTCCACGAGCACTTAAAGGAAACCCTCCCAGACTAAATACCCCGGGAGCTTGGCTGCAAAAGGTAAACGGGCCTACGGCACCCAAAAGGAACCAAAACCCTAAACCAAGTGGAAACAGATTCAAGCATATGCAGAGCTCCTCTCTGTATCGTCCAGTCGCAGGCAAGGATTTCGTCTTCATGTGATGTGCATATTGGTGGTTGTCAGAATTGTGGTCCCTTTTTGGATCCCTATTATAATACGGCACCTAATATTTAGAGTACCCAAAAAAGGGACCATAATCTTGACAACCACCCATATACCAAGGTCCAAAGGCCCTGGAAAAGGGCATATTAGGGTTATGTAGGGTTCTTTGAAAGGACATGTGAGGTTTTCGGTCCTGGGGTTCAGACGCGCAAAGCACGAAAGGGATCCCGGATGTTGGGAAATCTCCTAGCCTGGCGTTTAGCGCCTTCAGTTGATACCAAAAACTCATGGATGAGCCCAAGTACCAGCTTTATATTGGGTCTGTTTCACCCGGGCTCCAGGTGCCATGACCAAGTGTTCGGGTTATTCATGGCCTTTGGTTACCCTAAGGGTCCAAGGGAAATAATATGGTTTCAGGACCCAAATACCGTGAATATTCTGGTATTTGGGCTCTAAAACCCAATTCTTTGGGTCCTTGGACCCTTAGGGTTACAGAGCACAGTGGCCTAACAATTCGGTAGCTTGGAGCCCCAGGGTGAAACTAAGATCATGAAGGACTTTCTGCATGCGGTCCCTAAACCCTAAACCCGAAACCTTAAACCCCAAACCCCTAAACCCCTAAGCATGCTGTCCTTGCTTAAATTGCGGATGATTGGGTGAGACAACTGAGAGAACATTTTGCTTTAGCAGCTCCATCTTACGGCTTTGGGGTTTAGGGTTTAGGGACCGTAAGCATCCCTAAGCCCTAAACCTTATGAGCTATAGTCTAAACTCCTTAAAGGGGGTTATATAGGGGATTATATAGGGGACCAATATGGGGCTTATAAAGGGGGATACTAGGAGTTTAGACTATAGCTCTTATTGACTTTCAGAAAGCCATTGCTACCTGCTACCTACTCTAGCCTGCGTACGACAGACCTTAAACTCTATGACCTTTAAACCTAAACCCTGACATGTGTCTGGTTCTGCGACCCCACATTTTGGCTTGAGAGTGGCCTAGGTTGAGGGTTTAGGGTTTAGGGTTGTAGGAATATAACACCATGGCACTTAGCACTGCTACTAAAAGATAACTTTTAGGTACCTGTAGCAGGAATGTAGGGGAACCCTAAGAAAATAAGGGTCTAAGGCCGTAGCAAAGTGCCAAGGAGATAACTAAAATCAAATCCTAAACTCTGGACCCTAAACTACCTCAGAGGCTCCCGCACCCCATAGTGGGATCCCAAAAGTGGGTGTAGGGATAAGGGATTAGGGTGTTGACCTTAGCCCCCTAAGCCTAAACCCTAAACCCTAAACCCCCAGAAAGCCCCTTACAGTCCTAACAGCCTGCGGGTCGAAAACCCCCAAAACCCTACAGCCCGAACCCTGCACGTAGACTCTGATCCATCAACATGAAAGGGTTTAAGGGCTTAGGTCCCTAACGTCACCCTCGACCCTAAACCCTAAACCCAAAACCCTAAACCCTAATGATTAGGTTTAGGGTTTAGGGTTTAGGGCTTAGGGTTTAGGGTTTAGGGTTTAGGGCCCTAATGGTTTAGTGTCCCAACCTCAACCTCCATACAACCCCACTCAAACCCAAACCCTTAATGCGGCTTAGGGCGGGCTTTGGGGTTTAGGGCTTCGGGTTCGAGGGCCCACTGAACATCGTTGTGGGATCTCTGAAGGTTCGAGGTAACACGAGCTGCGAGAAGATAAACTTCAAACCTACCCCTGCTTACGCGGTTCAAGGGTTTAGGGTTTAGGTTCAGACCCTAATGCTCAGCACCTTAAACCGTAAACCCTAAAACCTTAACTTTGTAAATCCAAGTATCCCAGTCTATGGATAATCTAGACCTCAAAACCGTATACCTGAATCCTAAACCCCAAAACCCTAAACCCTCCTCAGCTATCCACGACGTCCTCCTGGAGGACTGCCAGAGGTCTCATGATCGTCTTCTTGGTTCAAATCTTGCTTCAAGTCCTGGGGTGTAGGCTTTAGGGTTTATAGGTTTCGGGGTCTAGGATTTAAGGCGTAGGATTTAGGGCTGAGGACCAGGGCTTAGGGGTTAGAATGTAGAGTTTAGGTTTAAGGTCTAGGTGGGTGTGAAAGGACTTTAATTCTAACGGGAACTCCAAACAGGTAACCCCCAGACTATAGTAGGAATATGATAGGAATATATACCTAACTTGGTGCCTATATATTCCTTTCATATTCTTGCTATATTCTTGGGGTTCCCTTGTTCGGGGTCCCATCGGGGCCCTTTGCAGATAGTCTGGGGTTCAGGTCAACGAATGTTGAGCGTGTTTCACTTTGTACGTTTGCCTTGTACAGGTTGCATTCACCTTGGCTTGAGGGTTTAGGGTTAGAATAATAATTTCACATCCTGAAGAACCCTAAGGATCCAAGTATACAAATAATCCCTACATTGGACCCTAAAATCTTTAAAAATTACCTAATTACATTGGGCTATTTGCATCCCTGGGGAAATGAAGAACCTGAAGAATGCTCAGTTGGGACTAGTTCTTCCTTATCTAAACCAGCATTCGCGATGAGGTTGAGGTTGTGGTAAATTGCCCGCTTAAACCCTAAACCCTAAACTGCCACGCACTTTAGGTCTTAGGGACTATAGAACGTAGGTAGGGGCACTATGTTATTGTTAATGGTTGATGACCGTAAACCCTAAACCCGGCTATTGCTGGGCTTGTGATATTAGAGTTTAGTTTTTTTTTTGGGAGGGGGGGGGAGGGGGGGGGNNTTAGGGCTTAGGGTAAAGGTTTAGGGTAATGGGTGGATGGAAGAGACTCTGCACCACTTCTTTCAGGTCTCAAAATACAGCGTTTCCTTGGGAGTGTATATGAGGTTCAGGGCAATCATTGATTCAAGCTTAAAGCCTGTGTTTAGAGTGACACGGTCTGGTTTCTAGCGGGCTCACGTGTTCAGAACATGTACAATGCCGGGAACATGCCTAAGCAAGACAATTATGTCATACCATTACAAAGAAGTATTAGTGAGGTGCGGGGTCGCGCCATTAGAGGAAGAGATTTTGCGGAACATCATCGTGAATCCTACAACCCAACCCTAAGCCCTAAACCGTAAACCCTAAAACCGCGCGGCTCTAACACAGGGGCTTTGATTGTTGCCTCATTATGCGCCTTTTTGAGGTACCCTATAGCATCTATATAAGGAGCTCAGGGCCATAACATTAGGGTGTGGGGTTTAGGTTTCACTTAGGCCCCTACAATAAGCCCCAAACCCTAAACCTAACCTCCCATAAATCCCGGAACGATCTTCGTTCTTTAGCCGAGACGCTCTTAGAGCCATATGAGCTATAGTCTGGACTCCTAGTATCCCCCTTAATGAGCCCCATAATGCTCAAGTGTATAAGTCCCCCCCTCTATGAGATTAGACTCTAGCTCATATCGTATAACCTCTCCAAGAACCCCTAAATCTGAACGTCTACCTGTCTAAGGGAAGCCCTTAAACCCTGATCCCTAAAACCCAAGCCTAAAATCCAAAACCCTAATCCTGAATCCCTAAACACTCACCCTTAATCCTTACAAACCTCAAACATTAAAACCTCAGAAATCGACTCCAGGGATCTTTAAAACAAAGCCAAACGTAGCGGATGTCAGGTCGGTACGGCTTCAGTTCGGCGCTGCCCGAGCGAATGTACCCGCCTCTGTGGTCGATGGTGCCTGGTTTAGGGTTTAAGTTTTCTGTGATTGCTGGTGCCTATGGGTTTAGGGTTTAGGGTGGGATGGTTAGGATTTCGGGCTTAGGGTTCCAAATTCCTTGGAGGGGACCTACAACTTGGATCTCCTAAAAGAGGGGTTCAGGGTTTGTTTCAACCACCATAGTGACAAACTGGGTATGTGGGAGGTTTGGGTAAAGGCTTAAGGAATTTAAGCCTAGACCCTAGTCCCTGAACTCTGTTATTTGAACTGCTGTGCCCAAACTTCGCCTTACTTTTATTACTGTTGAAGTTGAAGCTCCTGCACGACCTTAGAAGAAAATATTGCCCTACTTCCCGAGGTATATGGCATGACCTAAGCTCATGCGGGATTTCGATTTTGACACGTAAGCTGCTGCTGCTGCTGCTGCTGCTGTTACTATTGTCACTCTTACACTTACTACTGCTACTCTTTCTGTTAACAATTATGATAGGGTTGATACAAGCCGCCCCGTAAACAGCTCCTTGAAACCTAAACCTCTCGGCAGGCCCCCAAAAGCCACCCCAATACCTGGAGGGTCAGGGGGAATTGGTAGGTAATCGTCAAATTGGCCCCAACCGTCTCTGATAATCAACTCCTGAATAATCAACTCGCCCAGGTCCCCTAAGAACAGGTGTTCCCCAACATATATATATATAATATTATGAATGTATATGGTGCTACTGTATTGGGCAAGCTTATTCCTAGGGGGCTGGTGCTGAGTGACGGGATTAGGGCAGTTGGGTGCTGGCAAGTTCCGTTAAGCGGAGCCTAGATCAAGGCTAAGGTAAGACAAGAACGAGTACCAGCCCAAAAACCTAAACTCGAAACCCTAACGCTAAAAACCAAACCTAAAGGCCAGGCCCGAACCCTAACAACTGCACTCTAAACCCTACTCTTTGGCCATCGGTGCGAATCCAAATGGTGGGCAAACTGGCGCGATGTAGAGTCCCACCACTTGCCTTTGGTTAGCTGGGAATGAAGGAATGGAAGAGAAAATGGAAACTACCATAATGGGGTCTATAGGGACTACCATAAGGATCCATTCCTTCCTGAACCCTAAACCTTAAACCCATAGTGGGGACTGCTAAAGGATCCATTCCTTCACTCCTAGCTACTCTCTTCCCCAACAACGAAGGCCAAAAAAGTTTAAACTTATTCTAGACACCCAAAAAGGAAGCCCAAAAAGTTACAAGCTCTTCTATTGGCTAAGTAAACCCTAAAGCCTAAACCTACCAAAAGTAAGATCAGATGCCTGGAGCTTGTCTCCTTAGTCTCGGTGGGTGCTCTTTTCAGATTCAGAGCTCCCCTAAACTCTAAGCCCTAAAGCCTGTACCCCTAAGGGTCCAAGTATCCAAGAATTAGGTAACTTAGGATTTGGGTAATTGTAATTGTATTACAGGTTTTGGGGGAGTATATTATTTTTGAGTACTTGGACCCTTAGGGTACTCTTACCCCCAACTGAGGGCTTGGGATTTCAGATCAAATTGGTTCAGGGCTTCTGGGCTTGGGGAACTCTCATCCCTCAACCATTCACCCGCAGGCCACGGTTAAATGGAAGTTGTACGCGATGCAGGGTTTAGGGTTTAGGCCTCCCCCTACTACCCCTCTCTCTACTGCCTTCACCCCGATAATGTTGGTTTCCCATTAAGCACTGCCCCCCAACATTTTTGAAATCCCGCAGCCAGAAAATTATAACAACCCCCAAATATCACATCCCGACCTAATAAGATAACCTAAGCTATAAACCCTCCACCCTAACCCTAAACCCTAAACCCTGAAGCCTAAACCCTAGACCCTAAAAGATTTTGTTAAGTTAGAGCGTTCAGAGCTGCTTAAAGCTATAAGCTTCAGGGGATCAATTTAAGAGCTTGCATGAGCTTGCTCTCCTACTGATCCTACACGGTTTAGGGTTCAGGGTTCAGGGTTTAGGGTTTACTGCTACTCCTTCTACTCCTGCTACTGCTTCTTGTCCTCCACTCTTCCTCCTCCTGCTACTTCTCCTTCACCATATCCTACTCCTGCTACTAAGAATACTAACAATCATAATCATATTCATGCTGGTACAAAACCATATTTTTCGCTCTTTATTATTCAGGGGGTCCCAAGGCTGGAGATAGATTAGTCGGGGGGGAATATTACATGAGAAGCGTTAAGGGAGTGGGTGCTAATTATTACCGATTAGAGGAAAGCTAGGGGAGGGGGGCAGTACAAGGGCAGGGGGTAGGAGAGGATACAATGAAATTGTTCAGGGAGGGCACGCGAGCAAAAGCAAAGTGTCAAAAAGGGTGATGTTTAAAGCTCCTAGTCCTGAACCCTAGACCAGAAGCCCTGAATCCTGAACCCTAAGTCCCAAATCCTCAACACCAAATCTTAAACCCTAAGCCCCACACCCTAAATCTTGAATCCTAACCCTAGGGGTCCAAGGACCCAAATAATAGGGTTTTAGGCCCCAAATACTCTATTGTATTTGGGCCCTGCAAGCCTATTGTTTGGGTCCTTGGACCCTTAGGGTAAATTCGTGTGACCCAAAGTCGGACCGTTGGCCAATCGGTCGGGCGGATGAAGCTCTGCAACCTTTTCGGCTGCTCAAGACAATCCCCTCTGTGTTTAGTACTTAGGGTTTCATGTTTTGGGGTTCAGATGTTCAAGGATCTAAGGTTTTGGGTGAGGTTAGGACCCTACATCCGTAAATCCTTTAATGTTCATGGATCCAAGTATACAGTCATGAGTTTGTGGTGCAGGGTTTGAGTGGTCTCGGGTTTTCGGGGGACATTTTGCAAAACTTTAAGCCCTAAACCCTAAGCCCTGAACCCTAAACGCACAAGTTGGGCTCCGAAACCAGAATAAGTACGGTTAGAAAACTTATGCAGTGTTCTCATAAGGCTTCTGCGCGCGGTTACATTGGGCTTAGGATTTAGGGTACCCCTAAACCCTAAAGATCCTTCCCCAGAAACCAGTGAGGGTTTAGGGTTTAGGGCAGCCACGCGGTTTAGGGTTTAGGGTTTAGGGTTTAGGGTCCGAAACAAGAAGCCCAACAAGCTTAAAGTACTTCTGTCGGCGAAGTAAATAAGCCCTGAACCCTTATGTAGGGTACCCTTGAAAGAGGGTATAGGCTGCAACATAATAAGGTTACTTGGGAAGGGGGGTTTTGGGGGAACCAGTTAACACCCTGTTTAGGGCTTAGGGTAGGATTCCCTTACTACACCCACTATACAACCTCCCCTACACTCCTTTTTAATTAGAATGGTTTCAGTATAACCAAGGCTCAAAGGCTAGCTAAATAACGGGCGACCTAGTTGGGCTGTAGAGCTGTAGAGGAACCCATGAAACATAGGATCCTGATTGCAGGGAGTCTGAACTCCCTACCCCTAAAATCCTGAACCCTAAACTCTTAAACCCACCAGCCTAAACCCCTAACCTCTAAAACACATACCCCCGAACCCTACACCCTCACACCCAACACCCTAGGCCTCTAAATACCCAAACCCTGAAACCTAAACCCCTACACCCCCGAAACCCCTACACTCAAAACCCTAAAACCTAACACCCCTAAAACCCCACACCCTAACCCCCCTTGCATTCAACAGCCCAAACCCCTACACCCCACACCCCTAAACCTCAAACCCTAAACCCATGAAATCCCTAAAGCCCCAGACCCTAAACCCTAAACCCTGAGCCCTAAACGCTAAGAGCCATGATTTTGGGAGACGCGCACCTGAGCCCAGATGCTTGTCTCGGGTGCGTGGCCTTGTAGTTCAGATGCACCTGAGGTGCATAAAAACGGCTAAGGGTTTTGGTTTGGGGTTTTGGGTTTTGGGTTTTGGGTTTGGGGTTTTGGGGTTTATATTCTTAGGGACTATAGGGTTTAACGTTCATGGTTCAGGGTCTCAGGGCTTTTGATTTTGGGCTTGGGGTTAGGGTTAGGGCTAAGGGGCTTCGGCTTGGAGCTTGGGATTGAGCAGCCATAGCTACGAAAAACCTGAATATAAAGACATTCCCAGAAGGTCCACATATACAACCATTAGGGAATTGGGACCCATAATTTCTTCTATAATATGGTATTTTGAGGCCTAGTTCCCTAATAGTTGTATGTATGGACCCTCGGGGATTCTTGGGACAATCACACAGTTGTAGCCACAAATCCCAAGATTTTAGGGTTCAATATAAGGTCCAACCGCAAAAGGTCAAACCAAAATATGGATCTCTAAACCCCATATGTCTTTTTGAGAGTATCCCAAGATCAAGGGCACTGCCCAGGCTCAGGTGGACAGTTACCAGGTGGGTACCCGTCATGAAGCTGATAAGATGAGCTTAACACCCAAACCCTGGACAGCAGTTTTCACTTTCATGTCCGCTGTGCATTTGCAACCCCTATTTCAGGCCCCCAAACCTTATATGAACCCTATATAGCCCCTATATCAATTTGGAAGGACCCTAGATCCACCGGTGGGCCTGGGTGACTTTGAGCATCTTTGGATCGATAAGCAACATGACCTCCTTAGCCTGGCGCGACTCAGGGTGTAGGGTTCAGGGTTTTAAGGGTGTAGGGTTCCTCAACCTGTAGCCTTGAGGGACCCGACAAAGGGTTTCAGCGAGATTTAAGCATCGGGATTTAAGGATTTTGGGTTCAAGGTTTGGTTCTTGGTTCAGGATTTGGGGATGTGCTGTGTGAGCTCCTTGGCCTGGTGTTCTGTGAATGGAAGGCCCTGGGCAATCTTTACGCATGCTTTACGTGTATGTATCTGGATATTATGAGCTACGGAGTAAGGTTAGTGTGGGGGCACCTGTAAGGGCGATATATAGGGGGTATAGGGGGACCTATTAAGGGATATGCTACAATATAGTCCAGGCCTCATATAGACGTGTATATGGGTACCTTGAAGAACCCCCTCTTACTTACAGTGGCTTTCGGGATACGAAGCAGGACTTAATGTTCAGGACTTTGGGTTCAGGGCCTCTAGAAATTTGAGCTTAGCGCGCTTGCATCTCGAAACCCTTAACCCCAAAATTGAGAGAATAGGGGCACCCCAAAAAGTTTGGGGAAAATGCAGATGGAGCCTTGCTCAGAGTGTTAGGTTTTTGGGTTTAGGGTTAAGGATTTAGGGTTTAGGCCCCGCAGCACCCCAAAGCCTAGCAACCAAAAACAACCGTCGACTTTGGGTCAAAGCTCCACCCAGAAATAATTACCACAAAGGACTATTGTAGTCACATTAACGCCCTATTAACTGCATATCTAGTGGCTATTACTGTAGGGGGAGTTGACCTAACGTAGACTCTAAACCCTAAACCCTAAACCATAAGAACCTACGACTCCCTAAATCCCGAATCCCAAAACCGTGCCTGTGCTGAGAGCTGGCTCAATACTTCTGGGCGGGCAGCATCTGTCCTGGACCTTGTCGACAATCAGGGTTTAGGGTTTAGGGTTCAGCTTTGTTTCAGGGGCTAGGGGTTTAAGGCTTCGGCTTGGGGGTTTGGGGCTTTTGATTTGAGCTATAGCCCTAAGCATCAAGATCTCCTAGAAACCTTATAGAACAAGGTCTTTGGGCCAAATCCTTGAAACATGAATCCTTAGATGCATAGGGTAATGCTTCTGTTAGGTTCAGGGTTTAGTGCTGAGGGTTAGTGGGGCTTGCCTTTAGAACTCGGGATCCCCCCAACAGAATCTGGCTCTTCACCCAAGATCCCGAAATGACCTACACCCTAAACCCTAGACCCTGAACCGTAAACCCTCAACCCTAAACCCTGAATCCTAAACCGGCAACCCTGAACCCTAAACCCTGAATCCTCAACCCCCAGAAGTTGCAAGGACTTTTGGATGTAAACCTCGCCGCCCAAATTTCTACTGCACTTGGGTTTCTTAAACTAGGGAGACCCCCAATGTAGACCCCAAAATTCTATAATCCTTACTATAAGGACTCCCCAAAAGAGGCCACCAGTTTTTGTAAGATGGGAGGGGGGGGGGGGCGACCCTTGAAAAACATAGTGGCATATTAGGGTCTTGAAGGACATGTCACGGCCTGTCTGCAAAGTCATGTATCAAGGGTTCCAGGGTTGTACCCCTAAGGTTGTACCCCTAAAAGGTTTCCCCAATATGGCCTTAAACCCTAAACCCTTATATTGTCCCCTAGGGTCCATTAAAAAGGATCCTAAAACCTTTGGGTACAACCCGGGGGGACAAGTCTGAAACCCCTGGCATGACAGGCTTAGAACCTTAATAAGCCCTAAAATGCTTCCCCCAGAACCCTCCTTGTATCCTTTAAATGAGGGTATATGGTCTCTTGTTAGGGTATATAGAGGGTGGAGGGAGGGTCTAGGCCTATACAATCCCCTATTGAACCCTCTTTAAAGAGTTCAGACCCTAAACCCTAAACCATATCTGACACCCCTTAAGGCTCATATAGAGGTGTGACTTTGAGAAGTGCTTTTCTAAAAAGGGTTCTGGCGGCCCCTTTAAAGCCTGTCCAATCTTAAGCCCCAAACCCCAGCCCTAGACCCTAAATCTTAAGCCCTGAATCCTAACCCTAAACCCCAAACACTAAACCCCAAAACCCCAAAACCCCAGAACCCAAAACCGCCTGCGCGATCGGGATGAGCCTGAGCTTGATGAGGGCCGCGACAGCTGTGGAACAGGGATGGAAGCTGAGGAGGATCTTAACCTGCAAGGGTTCAGGGGTTTAGGGTTAAGGGTTAAGGGTTTAGGGTTTAGGGTTAAGGGTTTAGGGTTTAGGGTGTAGGGTGTAGGGCTTAGGGCTTAGGGAACCTCAGGAGGATGCCGACCTTCAGGTTGATAGGAGCCCTTTACAAAGGAACTCTAGGGGATGGTTTAGGATTTAGGGTTTAGACGAAGGTTCATGTAGGATTATGTAGATACATGTAGGATGTATAGGGTTTAGGGTCTAGGGTTTGGAGTTTAGGGTTTAGGGTTAGGGCTTTGGAGTTTAGGGTTTCAGGGTTAGGCTTGGGGTCTGGGGGTTTTAGGGGTGTAGGGGTCTGGAGTTGGGGCTTAGGCGGTGCGCCCCAAGGGGTTGGAAGCCCCAACCTTGGATAGGTTTAGGGTTTAGGGTGTAGGGCTTAGGGACAAGGACCTGTCGTTAGTCCCTTTAGAAGACTACCAGCCTAAGAGAGAGAGAGAGAGAGAAAGAGAGAGAGACCGAAATCTTCGAACCTAACCTAGACACCCGAAACCTAAACCCTAAACCCTGAACCCTAAACGCTAAACCCTAAACCCTAAACCCTGAACCCTAAACGCTAAACCCTAAGCCCTAAACCCTAAAATCCAAAACCCTGGACCAACTTTGAGGTTCAAGTGCCCAAATACTTGTCGGTTAGGTTGCGGCGGAACTGGATAAGTTTCAGCACCTACCCTAGGGATCCAAATAGCCCAATGTAGGTAGTATTTACAGACTTTAGGGCCCAATGTAGGTGTTATTTGTATACTTGGATCCCTAGGGCTACTAGAACCTCAACTTTTGGATACGTGGATCGTCAGCGACTACGCAGAACCCCAAACTGTACGGTTTAGGGTTTAAGGTTTGGATGGATGGAATCTTGCAGCAGTTTGAACTCCAACCGGGGAACTTAGATTACATGCGCCACTGTAATTCCTAGGATCTTTAGGACTCTGGTTGCTGCAGGCTTTCCTCCATCAACAGTAGCCCTATACATTGAGTACCTTACATGTGCCCTAACTCAAGACACCTAAAGCCTAAACCCTCCAACCCCAAAACCCTAGACCTCAAACTCAAACCCTTAACCCCTAAATCCTATACCCTAAACCCTTAACCCTAAACCCCTAAACCCTAGACCCTAAACCCTCAACGCCTAAACCCTAAACCCTCAACACCTAAACCCTAAACCCTCAACACCTAAACCCATAAACCCTGAACCCATAAACCCTACACCCCTCAACCCTAAACCCTAAACCCTAAAAACCCTAGGCGCGCTTCGGCTCTTCTAGCTCGGTCACCTTGTGGGCGCAATCCACGGAGCGGCCGCCGCAGCCGGAGCCGCTTCGGGGTCCAACTTCATGGCCAGTAGGTGAAAAGTGAGGCCACCCAAACGTAGGCACCTGAGGGTTTAGGGTTTGTATATAGGGTTTAAGGTTAACACCCCCTAACCCTAAACCCAAAACCCCTAGAGGGTTTGGGGGCTTTGGGGGCTCAAGGTTTAAGCTTTCGGAATCAGGGTTTAAGGCTCCTTCCCAGGCTGAGGCATCGGACAACACTAGCGGGTTTCTGAAGTACCAAGGTTTTTTGTTAGGGTTTTGGCGTCTAAGCTTCAAGGTTTGGGGTTTAAGGTCGAGGGTGACCCATGCAGGGTTTAGGGGTTTAGGGTTTAGGGGTTTAGGGCTTAGGGGTTTAGGGCTTGGGGTTTAGGGTTTAGGGTTTGGGATAAAGGATCTTGTATCTGATGTTTTCGTGGCTTTGCAAATCCATTTGTTGTTCCCTTTTCACTCGGGACGGGGAGACCCCCTCTTTAATCATAGGTCATAAGTCCGTGGGAAGGGGGTCACTGTGGGTCTGTGGGCCGAGCCTATTTCCGGACGACAAATTAAACTGAAGTCTCAAACATGTTCGCACCCTGCATCACTTGGCAGCGCTGCGATCTGCTGAGATAATGGTCCCAACCCCGCTGACAAATATTTTCAGGAAATGGGTCTATATCCATTTTCTATGGGCGGTCCCCCACCCCCCCTCCACCTTTCACCTCCTTTAAAGGGGGCGAGGGGAGGGCATGCGGGCTGTCATTCAGATTTGGGCAAAGAACTTGAAATACTCCCCGCCACTGATATTCAGCCCCTAACCACATCTACGGCTTAGGTATCAAGAGCCCCCACCCCCTGTAGTAATACATAGTAATACATTATAGTCCTGTTGTGTTCCGGGGAATTAGGAGCACGGCCGTAGAAACCCTGCACCACACGCCCCACACTGCTGCCGAGAAGAGGTTTCCTTGACCACGACCCCATTCAACGAGACGGTGGATGGTAAAAATCCTGCATGACTTAGGCGGACCCCCCACCCTGTAATAGTAGCTATAAGGGATAATAAGGATTACATTAGGGTCCTATTATATTCCTATTATACCACTATTACAGGGTGGGGGGTCCTCCTAATGCATGACCCAGCAAGCCAGCTAAGGTGCGAGGATGAAAGACTCCCCACGCCCCTCAATCTCAATGTTGGCTAGAGACCAATGGGTCATGCAGGATTTCTATCATTCGCGCACGCCCTGTTTGCTCTGCCAAAGGGACCAATATTAAAATTAGGGGGCTATGGGGAAGCCGGCCTGTGTCTAAAACTCGATGCAGGTAGTATCAAAAGTAGGTTCCTACTACAACAAGTATAGCACAGGGTACCTCAAACAAACCTTCAAGCCTAAACCCTGAACCCCTAAGCAGAGGCAAAATCCTAAGGAGGTTTTTAGGCTTCAGGGTTTAGGGTTTAGGATGCCTTACGAATTTACCCAATCCCCTATTTGACGGCAGTTTCCATGTGATTTTCCATCTGAGCTGTCTTTCCATTCTTCATTGAATGTTCCTAAACCCTATTATCTCTTGATCCTCAACCCTAAACCCCCAACCCCATACCCTAAACCCCCAACCCCAAACCTAAACCCCAAATCCTCAAATCCTAAACCCCCAACCCCCAACCCTAAA
>CAJNIZ010024558.1:29520-52250 GCA_905231905.1 Symbiodinium pilosum
CGCGCACACACACACACACCCACACGCAAACACACACACACACACACAAACACACACACCCGCGCACACACACACACACACACACACCCGCGCGCGCGCACGCACACACACACACACACACATCCATACTTGTATAAAAAACCAAAATCCTAATAAAGCTCAAGTCCCTTAGCTTTTCCATTGTCTAGCTAAATCCCCAAACCCTAAAAAAACACTAAACCCCAAAAGTCCTGACTCCCATATAAATCCTATACCCGAAACCCTACCTTGAACCTAAAAGACCTTCAGTTTTAGGACCCTATATTCCGTTTAGGAAATCCTAAATCTAAAGGTCTTTGGGTTCAAAGGTAAACCCTAAACCCTAAATCCTGAGCCCTAAACCCTAAACCCCTAAACCCTAAACCCTAAACCCTGAGCCTAGCTTAAGTTCTGGTACCTGACCCAGGCTCATCCCTGGTGGCATCCTGGCAAAGGAAGTTTTTGAAGTTTGACTGCTCCATCTCGTTCTCAAGAATTAGCAGCTCCACAATATTTCGATCTTTAAGTTCCTGGTCAATGCCATGTGGAGGGATTTAGGGCTTTGGATTTAAGTTTCAAGGTTTAGGGTTTAGGGTTTAGGTGTCCTGGTTGGTCCCACATAGCTGGTTGAGAGAGCGCATGCCGTCTTGAATTCGACCTTGACCTTACTGGTGCTTGCGGGAAAGTGGGGGAGTGGATCCCTACAATAATCCCTATACTCCCCATATATACCCCTAGAATGATATCTATATTCACTCCCCAACCCTAAACCCTAAACCTTGCACCCCCAGACCTCAAACCATAAACCCTAAACCCTAAACCCTCAAACCATAAACCTTATAATCACCAGTAGGAGACCATCCAAGAGAACTTCGCCGTCACAAACGCCGCGGAGAATCGCCCTGAAACCGCTTATCATGTTCCTTACTTGGGTTTAGGGTTTAGGGTTCTGGGTTTAGGGTTAAGGATTTAGGTTTAGGGTTCTGAGTTACTTACGGCCTGCTTACAGAATGCAACTACAAACTCTTCATAACTATTGCTAAGAGACTCAGGGAGCCTATATATGGGTTATAACTGCGGGTATAGCAGGTAGGTCAAAAAGAAACACGCTTTTCGAGGCACTCATACTTTGCGGGGAATGAAGAAATGACAAGACATGTGGAACGTAGTACATTGTTGGGTTTAAGACATTTAGATTACCCTGCTTTCATACGGAACCCAAAGCCCCAAAGAGCGAAGAAAAAGGGGAGCCCGCATGACCCTACACCTCAAATCCACAACCGTATATATCCCCTATACCCCCTTACAGGGACCATAATGGAGGCCATAAACCCTACACCCCAAGGCCCTAAACCCTAAACCCATTTTGAATAAGGTTCTCGGCATCCTCTTGCTTCAGCTCTGCAACCAAATGCTGACGGAGCGTGAACTCCAGGATCACGGAGGCGGAGCTGGCGAAAATGCCAAACACGAACTGGCTCAGGCACGCCTCCAGGGCTTAGGGTTTGGGGTCAAGGTTTTGAGTTTAGGGTTTAGGGTTTCGAGGGGTACGCTTTTGGGTTTAGGGTTCAGGCATTTCTCACTGTCCGGTCAGCGAGGAATGAAGGAATAGACTCTCACGTTGGAGGTTCGTGGGGCTTAGTTGCATACATTTGGGCTGAAAACCCTAGGTCTGACTCCCTTACTGGCCGTACCCAGGTTCCCTTGTTCATAAGTAGGGTCACAAGGCAATCATGAACAGGTAGTAAGCCCCATGAACCTCCAAATGTAATGGGCCCTGTATAGTCCCCAGTAATGGGGTAGTTTACATGTTCTATTCCATACCCCCTGTCAATGCTAACCACCCGCAAGATTCAGGGTCTGGGGTCGGCCCCCCGCATTTGGAAGGTCACCGGATCATACTTAGAATACTGAAAAATTTGGAACCCTAAACCCAAGCCTTCATGTTTGGAAAGTATTTAGGGTTTAGGGTTCAGGGAAGGGCCGATTTAGCGTGGCTGTCATAAGGTTGTTGCTGCCTAAGCCCAAATCCTGAACACTGAACCCTAAGCCGCGTGGCTGTCATAAGATTGTTTGCCCCTAAACTCTAAACCCTAAATCCCTGAACCCTTAGCACGTGGCTCAGGTTTTTTATATACAGTATTGGATTGCTCCTGGGGAACTCGCAGTAGGTTGCTGTAGCAAGGAATCCCTATCACTTACTATCTACCTCCTTAACAACAACTTGGTTTAGGGCACCCTAAACCCTGAACCCTAAACTCTAAACCTTGAACCCTAAGCTCTTGTAAACCCTAAACTCTAAACCCTAAACCTCTAAAACTCTAAACCTCTGAAACCCTAAACCCTAAACCCTAAGCGGCCTCCATGGCAGTAGCTCTGTTCTCACCTTGGCTGATAGCAAGGCCATTGGCCAACACCTGCGCAGCTTCTCAAGAATTATCTTTGTTTTGGGGGGGGAGGGGGTTTTGGTGGGGGAGGGGGGGTAGGGGCTTTCAGTTCCTTGCAACCTCAAACAAAATGTCCTACACCCTAAAGGGCAGCTTCCATACCTGGGGCCTAGAACCATGTGCATGGCTTAGGAGCAGAGGTAGGGGGAACTCCAATGTAGACTTCCATATAATAAATTCCTTAAGAGGTGGTTTAGGGCTTAAGGTTTAGGGTATAGGGGTTAGGGTATGGGGACCCCTTTTCAAAAGCAAGCCCTAATGTTTGGAAACCCCTGAATACCAGCCTCTGCGCAAAATATCATGAGCTGGCCGGTCACATGTACCCGAGCGTCCACGAAGAACACGATGGCAGCCAACCTTGTACTGGTTGTCACCATATCATGGGTTCCCCTACTACCCACTGTAAATCCTAAAGCCCGATGTACAGTATCCCACTTCTTAAGCCATAAGCCATAATGTGGGTTAGCTAAGTAATGATAACTTTTGGGTTACTACGCCCGCTTACTGACCACCCATAAGCCAGCCACTTCCCAATCACTCCAGGCTGGCAGCCCAGTCCACGATCTGATTTCAGGACTTCCAAGTGATACGTACCCATTGGGATAATACTGGTTTAGGGTTCTGTTAGGGTTGTATTGGGATATGGAAGAGAAAATGGAAACTGTAGGGATCAGATAGGGGTTATATAGGGATTACAGGGTATCCCCTCTCGCCACTCAACTAGCTGCGTTAGGGCACTATATCAAACCACCCCTTCTCCTTCTGCGCACCCCATAAGTAGATAGAATATGGGGTATATGGGGATATTGTCATCATATACCCGAAGCCATATTCCTTCTATCTACTTAAGGGGGGCTATAGCGAAATTAGGGGGAGTACAAGGGAACTTCATGAGAGCACTCAACAACCAAAGTTAGAGCCCTAAACCCTAAACCCTAAACCCAAACCCTAACTCTAACAACCCTAATTGATAGTATAGGTAAAGGATTACAATAGTACCCCCCACCAAAGGCACCCCCCCAGGGTTTAAGGAGCTAATAAGGACTATATAGGGCTTCATAAGGCCTAATAGGATTTTAAATGGGTAGGGTTTAGGGTTTAGGGTTTAGGGCTTAGGGTTTAGGGTTTAGGGTTTAGGGTTACCTTTGGGGTGGGTACTATTGTAATCCCTTAATAGGGTCCTGCCTTTACGCGTGGACAGACACCGTCCTGTTACTGTTAGTAGAGGAAGGATCTCTGCATCCACATATTGTAGGTTCTTGTTGCTCAGGAATGAACTTATTCACATTCTGTGCCTGCAGTTCTTTACACCCGAAACTGTTTTAACAGCGTCAGCCCAAACTCAAAACCCCTAAACTTTAGGGTTTTGAGGGTTTAGGGTCCAAATCTTTTCATGGACCGCAAGCAAGCAACTGCCACCCAGCCATGAACTTTTGCACATTGGCATTTCCACGCATATGAAGCCAAGGACATGCAGTGTAGATAAACTCTGAGAAGTAGAACCCAAGGAACAAGATTTGCAAAGCTCTCCTGGGTTGCTGTTAAGGGACTTAAACTGAACTACCAGTATGGGAGTGAATAGTAGATAATAGGGTTTCCCCAACATGGTAACTTAAGCTGAGCCCCTTGAATCCCGATATTCCCCCAGTTCCCATTTGATTTTCCATTTTCTCTTCCATCTGATTCTCCATTTTACGGGGATAATATACCCTCAACCCTAGCCCCTAGGGGGATAATATACCCTAAACCCTAAACCCTAAGTTCCTCAACAGCAACCCAGTCTCGCGGATACATGGACAGCCTTGCGAGCCAGACCGGCACTCAGCAAGTACGCGCAAAAACATAATACCTCAGCGTTCCCGTTTAGAGTTTAGGGTTTAGGGGTTTAGGGGTTTAGGGTCCGCATATACAACCAATAGGGAATTGGAACCCAGAGGCAGCAAACAGCCAAGATACCGTCATGTAAGTCCAGGCGAGGAGGCTGTGACCGAATGCCAACGGAACAAAGACAAGGGCCAAGGCGTTCACATGCTGCAGAAATCCGCAGGAAAATGCGTAGATCTCTTCGCGCAACCGGTCCATCTTTCGGTCTAATTCGGCCTGCAATTCACTCCTTCTGTCGGTCTTCTGGATCTTGCACCACAACTGGTATACCATGGCCTTTGAGCTCTCAAAGGTTGACATGATATGCAGAGGAAGAAAAATTGCAGTAAACGTCCAGCTTACACTGGATACGATGTCCACAGCGATCGAATCTGCGTCCGCCATGGCTAACCATTTTGTGAGCAAAACCAACATGCCTACAAGGCCTCTTTGAGGGAATGGTTAGATAGTTTATGGGGCTAGACCTACGATAAACCGCTGTTGTGGGCAGTTGCCCGGCAAACCCTCAACCTCAGGATCATAACAGTCCTGGAGCTCAAACCCATATCCTACAGGCACAGCTGTTACTGTATCAACCGCTGGTTTTGGGCTCAGGGTTTAAGGCTTAGGGTGCGCTAGTCTCGAAGGCAGTCAGAGAGCACTTACACCCAGCTTTTCCTAAGCTGACTGATCCTAGCAAACTCGCAAGGAATAGTGGGAGGACTCTACTAAATTCGGAACCTACTGATGTCATGATGCCTTTATCATGAGGGCTTCATGATCAGTGGTGGGGTAACTAAAGTATGCTTATTAAAGAAGTGAAGCCTGCCAACCCTAAACCCAGAACCCCACACCATCCGTGGCCAAGCTACCTGTACCGCCATAGAACGATGGCCCTATGGACTTTTTGGACGGCTTTTTGGGCCACTTTTCTACTTTTGAGGTCTTGGTATATACCACGGCAGGAGAGAACAACTCAGCCTCAATAAATGGGTTATGTAGCTACTCCCCGCTGAGGTTGCGCCCTTCAGTAACCATAGTGTACCCGTTTTAGGGTTTAGCACCTGATCTTAAGGGAACCTTCTGGGGGTTAGTGTTGAGGGGGGACCGTTAGGTATCCCATATAATCATCTTAAGCCCGAAGGATTCAACCACACGTTTGAAATTGATGGCATCAAAGGTTTCTTGCGTCGTACCCCTAGGCTTACGGAAATAGATTGCTGCCTCTTAGGGCCATATTGGGAGGCAAGCTTTTAGGCGCATGACCTGAGAATACAATCCGGAACCCTTGATTCCAAACATGGACGGCTCTGGAGCTTTGCTTGAGTCAACTGCCTGCGATGACGACCCTAAACCCTAAACCTTCTTAGTCCGGTTTAAGGTTCAGGGTTTGCAAGCTGCCTCGAGTTATGCACAGAGCGCTTGGGTTTATGCTTGGGTTTAATTAGGAGTTGAGGGTTTGGGGTTTAGGATTTAGGGTTTAGGGTTGAAGGAAATTTACCCCCCCCCCGCCCCAAATTTAGAACCCTACTAAGCCTTATTACGCTCCATATAGCCCTTATTAGCTCCTTAAACCCTGGGGGGTGCGCTACATTTAACTCCTAATTTAAGTTTTAGCACCACTAGGTTTGTCTTTGCTCGTGGGAGATTGGATCTTCACTGGGTTTAGGGTTTAGAGTTTAGGGTTTCAGCTTCAGTACCGTTTTATGATCCAAACCATGCATGGCCTTTTTGTCCCGCGGCCCTATATACCCAGCTTGTAGCCTCAAAAAGATACATACACACATCAAACCTAAACCCTAAACCCTACACATACCCTTATATGAGGGCCCCGAAAACCCCTTTAGAATTTTCTGAAATGACAGACTCAGGGCCTATATTTACGACCCTAAGTCCTACACTCCCAATCTAGCGTTTAGGGTTTAGTGTTTAGGGTTCAAGGTTTAGGGTTTAGCGCCCTAAACCCCAAACCCCTAAACGGTCGGACCGCTATGGTTCTTCCCACGGGCTTGGGGTTGCTCAGAGTCTAAGGCCACGAAGGAATATCCGCGTTATGTTGGGCTTATTGCGGTTTAGGGTTTAGGGTTTATAGGGTTTAGGGTTTAGGGGGTTTAGGGTTCCATCTTGGGGAAGCAGGATCGGGGTACAGGTTTAGGAGTACAACCCTTGCTGCCTTGATGAACCCTTGAAACCTGCAAACCCTGCACCCTTTTTGGTAGTTTCCCTAAATAGGGGGACCCCACTATAGACCCCCAAATACTATAATCCTTAGTATGGTGACCCAAAGAGGTACCCGTTTGACTGAGGATTTGGCGTTTAGGGTTTATAAGGTGAAAGGATTGGGTTTGGGGTTTAGGGTTTGGAGGATTCAGGGGGGTGCAGCCCTACATTACATTCGCGCCCTGGGTATAAGGATCCATCTGAGGAAGTGCAGTCCAAGAGACGACAATGGCTGCTATACCGTGCATGTTGAGGTCATATTGAAGGAATCTCGTGGAATCCGAAACCCTGAGCCCTAAATCTTAAACCGTAAACTCTAAATCCTAAACTCTAAGCCCTAATATCTAAATTCTAAACTCTACACCCTATAGCTCCTAAACTCTACATCCCTAAATCCTACACCGAAATCTCCAACTCTACACCCTAAACCCTAAACCCTAAACTCTAAGTGCCAAATCCTACATCCTAAGACTTGAGCTGGGCAACCTTGCAGCCCTTGAGTTTGGGGTTATTAGGGCTACTGTAGACCCATGATGAAGAGACCCCCTCCTTTCAAGGGCCAGGGTTTGGGGTTTAGGGTTTAGGGCTCAGGGTTTGGGATCTTAATATTAGGATCCCTAGTATAATCTCTATTAAGGGGAGGGGGGTTTATTAATCAGGGGTCTACATTACTAGGGGCGCGTGAGATGTTGCAGATTGTTGAGTGTATCGTGATACTTCTGGCAAACTTTGATCTGTCTTTTGGAGTTTAGGGTTTAGGGGTTCCACCTAAACCCGAAACCCGAAACCCTTAAACCTAAATCCCAAAGTCATAAAGCCTAAACCCTAAACCCCAAACCCTAAACCTTAACCGCTGTCCTTACAAGGGCTTCCCCTTCACCGGCCTAGAGTCTCCGAAAAGTATCCTTCAAAAAGGCTTGATTAAAGTAGAACCTCTACTTAAGGGCCAGGGCGGTATATAGCGAAACTCATCACAAACCACGGACAGCAGTACCCCTCGAACCCTAAACCTATATGTACCCCACTCTGCAGCCGTACTTGAAGGTTCATGGGACTTAGTAACTACTTATAACTGGGCTTATAATCCTACTTATAACCCCCCTAGATGGCCTTATAGGCGTTATCCCAATTATAAGTAAGGTTATAACCCCAGTTATAAATAGTTACTAAGTCCATGAACCTCAAAGTAAATCCTAAATACTAAATCTTAGTTATAACCCCCTTATGCATAGTTACTAAGTCCTACGAACCTCCAAGTACTGCTCAGACAGGGCTTATTGCAAATACACAGGCGTTGGATGGATTTAGGGTTTAGGGTTGTTTGGACTTTGCAGAATTCAGTTCAGGAACTTGGGGCCCAAAGTATTAGCAGCTTAATTTAGTCTACATCTTAAACCCTAAACCCTACATTCCTGGTACCTGGGGAACTTTGGGCGTTGCAAGAATTCGTCTATCAGCCGTAGTACTGCTTGGGGACAGCTTCGGGTTCAGGATGTCAGGCTTAGGGGAACAAATCTGACTTGCTGTGAACATCCCTAGACCCTAAACCCTGAACCTAAACCCTTAATACCTTTCCCCTGAAAATAGGGCTTACCTAAACCCTCAAAAGTATGTAACATAATAACCCTAAACCAATAATAATAGCCCAAAAGGCCATAATTTTACATAATCTTGGTGTCCAGGTAATACCTTTTCCCTGAGAATGGGGCTTAGGGTTTGGGGTATAAACCTCCCCAAGCCGGCTACGAGCGTACTTGGAGGTTCATAACCCTAAGGCTCAAAATAGAACGAAAGCCTTGTATAGTACGGTCTTTGGGCCCAAAAGCCGTATATTATGAGTCCTTAGAGCCTTAGGGTAAGGGTTTGGGGTTTAGGCTTTAATTTAAGGGTTTCGGATTTAGGGTTTAGGGTTTAGGATTTGAGGGCCGATGGTTTAGGATTTAAGGGTTTGGGGTTTAGGATTTAGGAGTTTAGGGTAAACTCCAACGTAGTATCATTACATCGTGGGGATTTTCACTGTTAGGGGAACGGAAGGGGGCGACTATAAGTATTCCTAGCGGGAGCAGTGCCGTAACTTTCCATGACGACCCTCCCAACCCTTGGAGAGACCCTAACCCGAAACCCTAAACCATAAACTTTCCCTTTATGAAAAGGACCTTGGGCTCCGGTTGAGCGTAAATGAGGGCTTGCCTGCATATTGCTATTCAGGATAAATCCTTACTCCCCAAGCCTGCAAAAGACCAGTTTTTATGTAGGATTTAGGGTTTAGGGGCGAATTCTAGGTTCTGGCTGTTGCTTGAGCTTCCACTGGCAAATCCCACAATAATTTCAGACACTTTGGCTGCCTTGGCTCAAGGAAAGCTTTTGCGTCTAGAACACGGAGCTCCCAAAAGATTACCTGGAACGTCCACTTTAGGGTTGAGGGTTTAGGGCTGTATTGGGGTGATATAGGGGTTATATAGGGATAATGGAAAAGCATCCACTGCCAGCGTCCGAACCCCAAACAGAAGTGACGCCTAGACTCTAAAACCTAAGCCCTAAATAGAAGTTTCCATGTTCTTTTCCATCATCCCTATGTAACCCCTATATAACCCTAGACCCTCTAAACCCCGAACCCAATATAACCCTAATGGACCCTTAATTCCAAAGCCCGAATCGCAAACCCTGAGCCCTAAACGCTGAGCGCTAGAGGCCCCAGCAGTCATGTTGAGGACTGACCAGTAGTCAAAGTTGGCATCCTGCAAGAGAGAGAGAGAGAGAGAGAGAGAGACCAAACAGCTGCTGAAGGAATGCCTACATCTGCAGGTTGGTAGGGTATAGAATGTTTTTTTTCAAGGCTTTACACGGTTCAGGGCCTGTAGGATTTGTAGGGCTTTTGGGCTTGTACTTAGAGACTCATGGGACTTGGTAACTTTTTGTAACAGGCTGATAGCCTTACTGCAAATTAAGGCAGCATCTCTAGTGCAGGTAAAGGAGTTATGAGCAGGGTTCTAAGTGCAAATATCAGCTCCATGAACCTCCAATTAAGCTGAGACAAGAATGGACTGAAACAGTGAGGTCAAGGTTGTTGGGGCTACTTTCTGCTGAGGAAACGATGAAAGATGCTTTAGAGTTTTGTGTCCAAATAACAACCTATTTCAACCCAAATTATACGCACGCTGGGATTAGGTTGCGTGTTCAGGATTTGGGTGCGAACGCTACGCCACCAATCGCTTCCGCCGAGCGCCAGCGAGCCCTTACCGGCAAATAGCAAATATGTCCCCATGCATACTTGTAAGGTCTTCAAAAACGAATAATTACTGATATTACCAGGAGAGCGGGCGCCAATTTTTCTGAGTGTCCCTGTACCAAAATTATGGGGCTTCAGATGCCAAAAGCCATTCAGATCAATTAGAACAACTTGTGCCTAAAACCCCGTTATTTGGCTACTTGGACCCTCTAGGTTTAACATCTGGCAGAAGTGGCCATATTGGGTTCCACGGTAGGTTTAGAGGAGTGCTGGGGAGATGTGTTCATGGATCTAGGTTGGGGGGTGCCTACGTTACTGTACTTAAGCAAAGGCTGTAATCCGTTTATACCTACGGGACCCTCTATGGAAGATTTTTGAAGGTTTTCGCTGCACTGCTGGCTTTTGAGTGCCTATGTCCTATGGAGCTAAGACCCCCATCCCGCAAGGCTCTTCATGACTACGGATCTTGCCAATCTTTCTCAGCATCGCTGCTGAGTTTCCTTTTCCACTGGTTTTTTCAAGTTCTTCTTCCCAATTTTACCAATATCTTTCAGATTCGTTCTCCTTTCTACCCTCCTTCTCCTGGTCATGTTCATTGAGATGTGGCTCAGCTTGTCTCCATGGCAATGCATAAGCACTGGAGAATGCCACCTTGGAAGATGTGAACATCCAGCAACTTAGCCATAGCAAGTGTGCAGAACTGCGGGGTTCCGTACATGAGCTGCTTGAATCTACGCCAATAATAGGGTTATTTAACAGACCCTCCAGTGTACATTGAAACGTTGTTGGGTTAGGAGCCCCAAAACTAGCACCTTGCAGTCTCCAAGTAGCCACCCAAGCTAAAGTGGAAGAAAGCGCGCTAAACCCGGTATGAACCACATACATTCAACTTTGCATCCCAGACCCTTCAGTTACAGGTCGCCCACCCGAAGTCCCCGACACTAAAGGATCATTTTCCTCTTCCACCCTGTGAGTACTGCAGATTAACAACTCCATAATGTAGACCCCGAATTAGCAAACCCCCCTCCCTTTAATAGAGATTATACTAGGGATCCTAATATTAAGATCCCAAACCCTGAGCCCTAAACCCTAAACCCCAAACCCTGGCCCTTAAAAGGAGGGGGTCTATTCATCATGGGTCTACAGTAGCCCTAATAAAAGGAGCTCATTTGTCCTTTTTGGGGGCTTCAAACTCCTCCCAGGCGCTCATGGCCCTGCAATCTGGTTGGACGCGTCGTGCGCACCGCAAAGCCTAAAGCCTACCGCATGGTTTTGGGCTTGCAGGATTTAGGAGTTAGATGGATTTGGGTTTAGGAGTTTTAGGGTTTTTATATAAGACTTTTAGGGTTTAGGGTCCTCAAATCCTAAACTCCAGACCCTCAATCCGCACTCTAAACCCTAAACCCTAAACGCTGAAGCTCACCTCCAGCTTCTTCACGATCTGCTCTTTGAGTACGCCGCCTTTGGGCCCCTCGTCCAGAGATTTGCCACCCTGCAGGCGGTTTGGGGTATAGGGGCTTAGAGGCTGAATTTGATTTCGGCGTACAGCCCTTATGGCGTCCAAGTTTTTTTTCCATAAGTCGCGCTTAGGGACTTAGGATTTAGAGTTCAGATTTTTGCAATGACAGGTACACTTTGCGCTCTTTTGGGCTTATCTACAGATATGTTGGGTCCAGATTGTATGCTCAAAGACTAAACCCTATTTAAACCCTCAACCCCAAACCTAACTGTTTGTTCGAAAATTGACTACGCCGGGCTACCCGGGACTTCCTGAGGAGGGGTGCTTAGGGCTTAGGGGTTTAGGGCTTTAGGGGTTTGGGGGTTCGGGGTTCGGGATTCAGGGCTTCGGGCTAAGAGGGCAGGTTTGGGGCTTTTGTGGTTTCATGGGTTTAGGGGCTTGAGGCGGCTTAAGGGTTTACGTGGTTAGTGTTTAGGGGGTTAGGGTTGAGGATTTAGGGTTACCTAAACCCCACAAGTATGTAAAATAATACCCCTAAAACCATAAGAACAGCCATGAAGGCCATTATTTTACATACTTTTGGGGTCCAGGTAGGGTTTAAGGGTTGAGGTTTTAGATTTTAGGGGTTTGAGGGTCTAGGGTTTAGGGGTTTAGGGGTCATGGGTTCCTCTCCGCCCCAAGTGCATACTAGGTGCCCCAACAGGGTTTTCCCTTAACTAAAAATATATTGGCACTCCAAGTCTCCAACTCTTGCATGAAGATTTGTACCCTGCAGCTCTACGTTCATAACCAGACCCCCTAAACGATCCAACAATTTTGGAACCCCCCTTTAAAGTGACCCAATTAACTGCATCCGGGAACGGGGGATATATTGGGAGGTTCCTCTGGTACTTATTGCAAAGTCCCCGAACCCCAGGGCTACCCTTTAACCCTACACTCTAACCCTAAATCCGAAACACTAAATCCTGCCAGTGAGAGCCTTGTTACTGTTCGCACTGCCCGGCGGGTAGCAGAAATGCCGCAAAACGTGCTGGCCTCATAGGCGTTGAGGGTTTTGGTTAAGGTCCAGGCGTAAAGCACACTCAGGGTTCAGGGTTTTGGGTTTAGGCCACATCTTCATGAATCTGTATGCGTATGTATATGGGACCTGGCCTAAATTCCCAGAACCGGGAAATTAAAATAGGGACTGCAGGCCCTAGAGTTTAGGGTTTAGGGTTTTCAATCCGTTGAAGGCAATCCCCATCTGAACCCCCTAATCGCATATAATTCGAATACGTATGTTCAATGATTCCTACGGGTTATACTACCCTGGGAAAAATACGAGCAAAGAAACACTCAAAAGGACACGACGGCATCTACAGTCAATATTTCTCACATTATATACATATGTGTTTAATGGCTGCGGGTTCCTTATTAGGAAATATATAGAGACTATGCTGAACTACCAAAAATTTCCCCCATGTGCTCCCCTCATGGTCCCTTGGCTAGTGTAATATCGACAGTAGCTCACGTAAAACAGGAGCTCGTGATTTAGGATTTAGGGTTTGCGAGTTAGGGTTCAGGGTTGAAGCTCCGAGGTTTTAAGTTTTGCTAAGGAGTTTAAACTAAGCTACTGTAGTAGGGAAGACCTGTTATGTATGTCATGGAAATATCCTGCATACCCATGTTATCCTTAATCTAAGTTCGTGAACAGCCCAGCTGAGGCTTAGGGAAAAATTCTGCGAACAGTAGGTTGCCTACTTACCCAGGGTTTCTATACCCTAAACCCCCAAACCCCTGAACCCTAAAAATTTGGGATTTAGGGTTTCGAGTTTTTCATGTTCTTTGGCATTTGCTTCCGCATTGTGCATTACCCCAAGCCCAAGGATCCCAAAACCATCCCCAGACCCTAAACCCCAAGGTAGCCCAGGGTTCAGGGCTTAGGCCCAAATACCTACCCTAAGGGTCCAAGGACCCAAATAATGGGGTTTTAGGGCCCAGATACAATAGTATTAATGGTATTTGGGCCTAAAACCCTATTATTTGGGTCCTTGGACCCTTAGGGCTACAAATGGAACCTGCATAATGTTGGGTCCCGAATAACGAACAACATGAATTTGAGGTCTGCTTGAGGTGCTGCATACTATAAGTACCAAGGGATCCTGGGACTCTCATACGTGTTTTAGGGTTTAGGGTTTAGGGTCTAATTTAGACCTGCGCATCTGAGCTTAGTTAAGTGTGTTGGGGTCCGGGTGGAGGCTCAACCTTCACGCTCAAGACCTTTAAGTGCCATAACCCTCTGCTTGATATGTTGGAGGGAGAATCTTATGCGCTGTTTAGGCTCCCCACGTACTGTGATGTAGGGTCAAACCCTGAACCCTGAACCTAAATGGGGCTTAGGGCTTAGGGCTTAAGCTATATGGTGTTGGAAGATGTGTGCATGACCTTAAGTACGTTTTAGCGTTTGACTTGTGACATTCCAGAATGTTCTAAGGTCACGCAGCCGCATACCCAAAAACTCAAATCCCTAAACCCTAAAACCCCAAACCCTCAAAACCTAAAACTCTAAACCCCAAATTCCTAGACCGCTTAGCATCCCCAATATGTCTCGGGGCCCAACTCTGCCACAGCCGCTGGTCGATCATCTTGCCTGATAACGCGGGTTTAGAGCTAAGGGTTTGGGGTTGCGGGTTGAGGGCTTACGGTTTAGGGTTTAGTGGCCAGATTTGTCATGGATAGCCACACGGTATGGGTTTAGGGTCTAGGGCTTGGGGGCTAGATATTCCGTCACGGCGGCTACGAATGGTGCGGAACCCCTCTTTGTGATTCTTGTGGCCAATTCTTCAGTGACGTCTTTGATTTTGACCTGTGGGAGACGAATCAGCACGGTTGGAATGAGAATCCCGAACTTATCGCTGGCCACTTGGTCGTAAGCCTCCTCAACTCCTTTGACTGACTGCAAAAGCTTCCGCATGTCCTCCGAGTTGGAGTCCCAAGTGAAGCAGTAAGCTTGCGAAGTCTTGATTGCAAAACTTTATAGTACATGGTGAAACTATCCAAGGGCTGTTGCTCGTCAGCGGGTAAGCCATTTGAAGGAAGATCGGCCATTCTGCAAACCACCTGCCCTCCATTGCGAAGTCCCACCCCCAATGCGAAGGAATACTAGTTTCCGTCCCAACTGGGTTTCTACAGTTTTCGGAACTATGATTCCCACGCATGTGCTTCGACAAGATGCTTTGGCATGGATTTGTGGCCAAACGAATCTAGGGACAATGACGGCACATGAAGTTTATTAGGGGGAACCTAGGATGAGGTAGTGGGTAGGAAAGAGTTTAGGGTTTAGGGTTTATAGGGATGGGAATCCACAAGTTAAGGCGCTCAGGGTTTGGGCTTTAGGCGCGGCCCTGCGCCTATATCCTAAACCTTGAAAACAAAAACCTAAACCCGAAATCCTAAAATCCTTAACCCTAAATCCTGAACCCTAACTCCTAAACCCTAAATCCTAAACCCTAAACCCTAATTCCTGAACCCTAAACTCTACAACTACCTGGACCCCAAAAGTAGGTAAAATAATAGCCCAAAACCATCTAAAAAACAGCCCAAAAGGCCATTATTTTACATACTTAGAGGGAAGGATGGAGCAAGATTTCTTTGCACAGGGGTGGTGCAACTGTCCCAGGCTGGGATAAAGTGTTTAGGGTTTAGGGTTCCCTAGGGATCCAAATAGCCCAATGTAGGTAATATGTACAGACTTTTGGGCCCTATGTAGGTATAATTTGTGTACATGGATCCCTAGGGGTTTATAAGGATCCAAGTACACCAAGTATCATTCAGGGTGTAAGGCTTTCAGCATTTAGCAGCTGAAGCCCATTATTTGGGCACTTGGATGCAACTGTGTGGTGGGATCGGATTTGGCGTTTGGACCAGCTACCTCATTGCCCTGTAAGTTCAGAGCTTTGAAGCCCAAAATCTTCAATACTGAGCCCTAAGCCCTAAGCCCGCATAAACTGTGAGCCCACAAGCCTCGAACCCTGAACCCACTTATACCTTGCCAATTACGCTAATTTCTCAGCATAAGCACAGGGTGATAGGTTTAGGTTTTGGGGTTGGAATACCCAGACCCCTGGGCGGATCTAGAAAGTGGATCCTCCTTATTAAGGGTTCCCAGAAAGAAGCCACTTCTAGTAGTAAAGGGTACGATAATGAATCGGGGCTCTACTTTCCAGATCCTCCCAGGGTCTGGGTAAGGTTTGGGGTGCGGGGCTGGCTTTGAGCTGCTCAGTGTCCACCTCTGCCTTCGCCTTCGCGAGAGCTTTATCATGGGAGAGTTTGCGTAGGTGACTGAACCAACCGTCCAAGCCGTATTTCTTCTTGAAGGAAGGGTGTTTCCAAGTTTGGAAGACACGGCCTGGCATGTGGCGCGTTCGCTCCAGATGACATCCAGGGCAACCTAGCAGCTTGGATACCGTGTCTTTGCAACGATGGTAGTAGAACCTCAAAAGTCGGCAAATGATAGCCCAAAACCACTAGAAACAGCCCAAAAGGCTATTATTCTACATGGGTGGTTGTCAAAATGAGGGTCCCTTTTTGGGTCCCTATTCTAATACGGCACCTAATATTACCCAAAAAAGGACCCCTTATTTTGACAACCACCCACATACTTTTGGGGTTCAGGTAGTCGCAGTGCATCCCTAGGAGTACACTACTTGGAGGTTCATGGGACTTAGTAACTACTTATAACTGGGGTTATAACCCTACTTATAATTGGGCTAACCCCTATAAGGCCATTCAGGGGGGGTTATAAGTAGGGTTATAAGCCCGGTTATAACCTCCAAGTACTGCGATCAACTGCACGATGCGGCTCGTAAGTGTCGATTTCATACGTCCAGCAGCAAACCCTAAATTCTGTAGCCCGAAGCATTCCTGTCCCCTCTCTGGGGTTTAGGATTCCAGGTTCAGGGTCTAGGGTTGAAGGTTTAGGGTTTAAGGCTTAGGGTTTATAGGGTCTAGGGAATAACTGTGCCCAAGCGACACCACTCGAGCAGCCGATCGCTCATCTCGCTCATGTTTGTCACCCGGGTCCTGAGTTCATCCCCTACACGAAGCCTGAGGGCCCAAACCCTTATCCCATGCCAATTGCTCCTGTCCCAAAGCAAGGATCCAAACAGCCAACAAATCCGGCCTTTTGAAGGGTAGGCCTTTTGCAAGGGTTTAGCTATCAAAAGCCATTCGGATTGTAGTATGAACGCTCCATTATATAGATACTGCATGGACATGTCTAGAACAACTGAATAAGTTCAGAAGTCACCCTTCGTGTCGTGGTATGTGTGCCTAATTTTGGGCTGGGGGTGTTAGGCCCAGGGTAGTAGAGGCCGTTTTCGCATCCACGGGTATCCGGACCCGGGTCTGGGGTTTAGGACGGGTAGCCCCAGACAGGCATAGAAGACTGGTCTTATTGACTCTTCTGATGGGCTGTTGGCCACCATTATCTACTTTTCAGGTCAGACAAGTTGTCGCGGGTTGTGATTTCAAGGTAGAAGGTGCTTGTCTCCAACAGTCTGGGCATTGGTGCTTGAAGCTAAATAAGACAGACTAGCAGGTTCAGGACTCTTGCCATGCTAGGGGCTCAAAATGCCTGCAATCCTATATCCTAAAGCCTAAGAAAAAAAAAGGGTAGAACATAGGGGTTATATAGGTAAGCTCAGGAAAAAGCGGTATAATATAGGGGTTATATAGGTATCATGGAAACTAATATTGAGACTGCTATTTTGGGTTTATTGTTAAGATGCCTCCCACCGTTTGTCTAAGGGACTGTACTGCTTGAAAGGGCCAGGTCTGACAAATAGCGCTTTTGGGTTGGGGTTCAAGGTTCAGGGTATAATAGTTCAAGATTCAGGGTATAGTAGTTTAAGGTTCAGGGTATAATAGTTTAAGGTTCTGGGTATAAAAGTTTAAGGTTCAGGGCTTAATAGTTTAAGATTCAGGGTATAGTAGTTTAAGGTTCAGGGTATAATAGTTTACGGTTCAGGGTATAATAGTTTGAGGTTCAGGGTATAATAGCTTAAGATTCAGGGTATAGTAGCTTAAGGTGCAGGGTATAATAGTTTAAGGTTCAGGGTATAATAGTTTAAGGTTCAGGGTATAATAGTTGAATGTTCAGGGTATAATAGTTTAAGGTTCAGGGTATAATAGTTTAAGGTTCAGGGTATAATAGTTTAAGGTTCAGGGTATAACCCTAAATCCTAATCCCTGGGGCATACGTGAGGGTTTAGGGTATACCCTCCTCCTGGCCTGGGAAAGCCAGCAGGAGGGGCATCGTAAGCCCTGAACCCCAAGCCCCAAACCCTGAACCCTGAACCCTAAACCCTCCCTCTAGTCCTGTAACCCTGAACCCTAAACCGTAAACCCTAGACCCTGCAACCCTGCAACCCTAAACCCTAAAGCCCTGTTCCCTAAACCCTATACCCTAAAGGTCTACCGCCGACAGCCCAATGCACACACTTGGATTCTGACATCGTGATCTCAAAGAGAGCGCGGAAGAGCCTAGCTAGCAAGTGCTTATGGCTTGGGGTTCAGGATTGCGGGCACGCAATGCAAACAGCATACTAAGTCAGTACAAGAGCAGAACAAACGGCTTTGGAAGGATATGCAGGTAGAATATACTAAGCAAGGATCATGGGTTCGTCCACCACCCCCACCCCGCCCCCCAAGACTATACTGCCTGCGGCATTGCCCTTAATTTGGCACTTTGCGGGTTCGGGATGCTTGGGGTTCACACTTTAAGGTTCATGCTACTTAATTACCAAGGTTTGGCATTTAGGGTTTCAAGGGGAAAGAGGGGAAGGGGGGGAGTACATGAGGAGAATCCGCAGGTACTCTAGGCGCTAAGCCCTAGACCTTATTCCAGGGAAGGAGGTTAAGACTAGGAACAGTCCACTCATAAGGCTTTCTGCAAGCCTTCCTTCCGAGGGCCCTGTAGATAGCGCTTGGGTTTAGAAGTGCCTTTTAATAGAGGCGCGTATGGCTGTAAGCCAGATCAATCCTAGTTTAACTCAAAACACAAGACCCGAAAACCCTAAAAATGAAAAGCCTAGAACCCACACCGTTAATCCTAAAACCTTCAACCCAACACCCTAAAACCCTAAACTCTAAACCCTAAAGCCCTAAACCCAAAAAAACCTGAACCCTAACCCCTAACACCCTCAAGCCCTAAAACCCTGAACCCTAAACCCAACACCGCAAACTCTAATCCACGAACCCTAGACCCGAAAACCCAAAACTCAAAACCCTCAGAAAGTAAACCCTAAACCCTAAAACTCCAGGCGTCATGGACCCTGTAAGTTAGATCACCTCTAGCCCGAAGCCCAAACCTTCCCTTGTGGGTTCAGGGTTTAGGGTTTAGGGTTTAGTGTCCGCAAAACCCAGGACCATACCTAGAGCCTTACACTAAGGGTTCGCCGCACAATCGTCAAAGATGTTGGTGCCCTTGTACTATGAACTGTTATTAAGCTCTAAACCTAAGCCTAAACACCGTTTTGGTAAGCTAAACCCTATTTTTCTAGCCCTAATCCTTAAACCCTATCAGGAAGAATCACTTGGCGCCCTGCCGGGAAGCGTTCTGCAGCACGTAGTTGCAGTCACTCACCAAACTGAAGCCCTGCAGACTTGGTAGGGTTAAGACTTTGGGATTTGAAATTGGGATTGCGGACCCTAAGCCCTTATAAACCCTAAACCCTAGACCCTAAACCCATTTAGGCTTTACGCTCTAGGGTTACGGGCTTCGGGAGTTAAAGCTGTCAAGATTTCCGAGGGGTTGGTGCTTAGGACCTTGCCCCATCTGACGTGGGCCTAGCAATTAGGAATGAAGTTCAACATGGTGACTTCCAGAGATATGGGGGCTCCAGTGCAGACCCCAATACACTAGAACCCTTCATATTTTGACCACCCCAACAGGACGCCTAAACCCTCATTTATGGAAACCACGTACATCTTTGCTGCGGGGAGGTCTACTGCCTCACACAGCTTTACATCGGTTAGAAATGCGGTGGATAAGGTTTAGGGTTTACGGAGGTTACCCCACATGGAGAATCACTTGGAAGAGAAAATGGTGGGAAATCATATGGAAACTAGGACTGTATAGGGCTAAGGTTAATACTAGACATCCTGCATGACCGTAAATACCTTGTACCTGGCAAATTTTGGTATGAGAGTATACTAGGATCATGCGGGAGTTTGAATATCAACCGCTGGGGCATAACCCTGATGTAACATGCAGATGACATCAACGCAGTCGGGGTAGTTGTACCTGGTAATTTCCAGGAATAGGGGGCCCAAATGCAGACCCCCAACCATGTAATCCTTACTACAGGGATCCCCCGCAAATCCAAGAGTAAATAAAGGCTCCAATGAACTGCCAAGCCCTAGAAGCCCAGTTACCTATATATTGGGTTCCCGTCCTGGGGTCCCTATATAAACATATACTATCTATAACCCAAGAACCTACTATATGGGTACCTGGGCTTCTAGGCAAGAATTGCTCCTCAAGATCAAGGTTCAACCTAGAATCTAGGGTAGGTTTGGGTCCTATGCAAATCAGCTTTTTCGGCGATATAGGGAAGGAAGGGTAGTAGCATACGACTTTGAACCCTGCCCTAAACCTTAAACCCTGAAACCCTAACCAAACTCTTATGATTCATGCCTCTGCTGCTTTCAGGGCAAGGCGATTACTTGTCCAGCTTCCTAGAAAAATAGTTCAGGTCTAACTGTGGGATCTACATAGAGGTTGGCTAGGGTTTAGGGTTTAGACGTTACACCCCTAAACCTTAAACCCTAAACCCACCTCATGAAAGGCTACTGGAGCGCAGTGACTACAATGTCGGGCCCCCTAGTTCCACAATTACAAACTAACCTGGTCCATGCTAAAAAAAAACAGCTACACCCAAACCCTAAGGGTCCAAGGACCCAAATAATAGGGCTTTAGGGCCCAAATCCTCTATTATTAATAGTGTTTGGGCCCTAAAAGCCTGTTATTTGGGTCCTTGGACCCGTAGGGAAACTTTATACGAGTACTGACGCCATCTGTTTTTGGTAATTTGTAGTAAGTCCACTGCGAAACAGAAGCCGGAGGCTCGTATTCCCTCAAGATCTGAGCTCAGTAGCCAATACCCTAAACCCTAAACCCTATACCCTAAATGAAACTCCTGCAGGGACAGTACAAGATACGGAAACCCTAAACTCTAAACCCTGCGGTTACCCAGAGGGTCCACATATACAACCATTAGGGACTTGGGATTTAGGGTTTAGGGTTTGGGGTTTAGGGTTTAGGGGTTTAGGGTCCACATATACAACCATTAGGGAATTGGGACCCATAATTCCTTCTATAGTATAGTATTTTGGGGCCTAATTCCCTAATAGTTGTACATATGGACCCTCTGGGTAAGGGTGGGCTAATCAGGAATAAGAACGTTGTGAGATCAGTTTCTGCGGTGACCGCTGCAGGGGGCGCGGTCGGGTGAGGTCGCGACATGTTGCCCGTTGCTCTGTCTGGAGTTTCCCAATCGAGATTTCCCTTTCCAAGACATGCTGAGCTGCATCTTCAATGACAGTCGCCTCATGTATCCCATGCCCACGCAGACTACTTTCAGCTGTACGGCTAGCAGTTACACACTGCTGGAAAGATCTGAGGTAGGCGCGTGTTTGGGCGTCCTCAAGCTTCTACAACCCCAGAACGCAACCATAACATGCTGGCTGTAGGCCCTACGTGATCATCAACGCAAACCTCATCATCTTAGAAAGAAATGGCCATGGACGGATATGATATCGGGGATTCGTTTTGAATGAGGCTAAACTCCAGAGTCCAATCGGTGCCTCTGTAATAAAGCCTTTTCGCAATAGCTCCCTAACCCACGGGGCTTGTTGAACATGTTTTTTTGGTACCCGGTGTCCTGGATAAGGGCTCGATGCCTATCATGTAATCGCGGTTGGGCTGTAGATCCTGGTTTGGCGGAATTAATGGTTGTCAAGCAAAGTCACGTTACACACCTGGAAATATGCATCCGCCTAGCCGAAAACCAACAATAGAAATAAAAGGCCAGAGTAGCACAGGAGACTGACCTCCATGCTCAACCAGTTCTACTCTGGCCAAAGAAGCTGTGACGCAATAGTGATATAATAGAAACATAGGAATATTAAGGCGACCTTAAGATAATCCATACCATCCCTTATAGTCACACAGAGTGGGGGGGTCCACCTAAGCAATACCCCTAAACCCTAAGCCCCATACAACCCATTATAATAGATTCCATGTTCTTTTCCATTATCTCTATAATAACCCCAATATAACAGTTATAGTCTCTATATAACCCCCATATAACCCCCTGTAATCCGTGTAGTTTCCATTGAAACCCTAAACCCTAAACCCTTAACCTTTTCCATTATACCTACAGTTTACAAGGCATCCAGCCTTTGATCTGTCTAGCACAGGGTAGGAGCTCTCTGAGAGGATCCCGCACTCACCTGGGAATAAGGGAATCTATTGGGCATATATTGGGAATATATTAGGAATATATTGGGCATATATTGGGAATATTGGGCATACATTGGAAATGTTTTGAGAATATTTTGGGAATATGTTGGGAATATATTGGGAAAGTATTGGGACTATATAAGGCTATACAAGGATTATAGAGGGGTAATATAGGGAGCAAGGCAATATATTATCGGGGTGGGGCTCTCGTTTTGGTGGTGAAGGTGCTGCTGAAACTGATTTGGGCAGGGGCCTTTCCGAATTCATATTGACAGCTTCTTGACTTTGGGATTAGCTAGCGGTACAGGCTTCGTCGTTCGCCCAGCGCTCTTTTTTAAAGCTTCCGGATTGTTCAGGGTTTAGACGTCAGGGTTTGGCACTTCAAGGATTTGTGGTTGAGTTTAGGGCTCGTGTTCCAGGGCTTCCAGATTTATGTATCAAACGCTTCTGAATTTATCTACTATAAGGATTAAATGGGGATTATCTACCCTTATTCCCTACTAACCACCAGTAAGTTGATGGGCAGAGACATCAATCCAGCCACCCGATAGACCTGGTTTTCAATCATTGCTTTTCAGGACCAATCTATGTTCCGGGAGTGTGACAGGGTTGCTATTATAGGACCATCTAGGAATAATCATGAATAATCTATCTATCTATCTATCCATCTATCTATCTATACTGACGGTCTCTGTGCTTCTACATTACGTGCATATTTCTGTTGCTGGGCCGTAGTCCTCTTGCTGTTGCTATGTTCTTGCATGCCGTTGGGTCCCGGGCGTTGTTGCCGACTTGCGCTGTGAGCTCCAAGAGTCTCCAGCAATAAGGGAACCCCTCAAATAAGGAACCTGCTATAATGTCAACTTCGGATTATTAAAGGGGGTCGTATTAGAGCTAAATCAGGCCTGAACGGAATAATAAAAAGGGGGTCGTATTAGAGCTAAATCCGAGCTGAACGGATTAATAACAACATAGGAACGGAATAGTGCA
>CAJNIZ010024558.1:58989-75001 GCA_905231905.1 Symbiodinium pilosum
GATTCTGGCGAAATAGCTGTAGCCTGTAGCCTCACCAGGTGGTTGGTTGGCCCAAACTACCTCCTCAAAGCAATGAGCCCATGTGAGTAATGTTTTTTTGGTGGTTAAACCTAGTAAGATTATATTCCTTATGCAAAATACTATACCCAAAAGGAGGATATAATCTTACTCTATATTGGGTACCATAGTATCCCCAAATAAAATACTACTCATGTCCCCAGTAGCGCACGCTAAGGATTCTTGGATTGAAAGCCATGCCTGAGGGGCCAGCATTTGAGGAACAGGGATACTTGGATGCTCAGCTTCGAAAGCCCCCCCATTATTCTGCATTGGTCACCTACCTTTAATTTCTATGAAACCCTAAACCCATGTGCTTTAGGGTTGAGGGCTTAGGGTTTAGGGTTCTTAGATCCAACCCTAGGCACCTCAACGCGAACCCTGTGACTACCGGCTCCTACCTAGAACTCTTTCCTTTGGAAGGGCGTGTTACTTCCTACGCCATAAACTGGTTCGAGTTCTAATCCTAAAGCAGACTATGTACCATGCTCTACCAACAGCACTTTAGGCACGTCGGATACATGCCCAAGAAATCCAAATAGCCCAAAGCACACGTTGTTTTACAGAATTTGAGGCCCCGAGTCGTTTGTAGAAATGACTTTTCAGAGAGGTGGTGAAACGCCAAAAGAATAAGGGCAAATCTAATTTAGGCACGGAAGATTTTCAAAACCGTCCTTGTACTTTGCAACTCGCATGTATAAATAAACAAACACATACATACATACATATATATATATAAATCTATACATGCATACGCATATCCTAAGTTTGGGAGCGACTCTGAAACCCCCTAAACCCTAAACCCGATGAATCCTTAAACCCTAAAACCCTAAACCCTAATCCCTAAACCCTATAAACCCTAAATCCTAAACCCTAAACCCTGTAATCCCTAAACCCCATGATCCCTAAACCCTAGTCCCTAAACTCCTATAATCCTAAAACCCTAATCCCTAAACCATATAATCCCTAAACCCTATAAACCCTAAATCCTAAACCCTAAACCACAAACCCTAAACCCTGTAAACCCTAAACCCTAATCCCTAAACCCTATAACCCCTAAATCCTAAACCCTAATCCCTAAACCCTATAATACCCAAAACACCTAAACGCTATAAACCCTAAAGTGCGTAAAGCCCTCGAAGTCCGAGATGCTGGAGCGAGTACACTGCGATGAGCAACGCCAAGGCGATCCTCGTAGTTTAGGGCTTAGGGATCAGTGATAAGGGTTTAGGGTTTAGGGATTAGGGTTTAGGGTTTATAGAGTTTAGGGATTAGGGTTTAAGGATTATGGGGTTTAGGGATCCGGGTTTAGGGTTTAGGGTTGAGGGATTACAGTTTATAGGGTTTAGGGGCTAGGGTTTGTAGGGTTTAGGGTTTAGGGAGAAGGTTTTAAGGTTTATAGGGTTTATAAGGTTTTTAGGGGCTATAGGATTTGTAGGGCTAATAGGGTTGATTGGGTTTATGGGGTTTAGAGAGTTTATGGGCTTTATCGGGTTTATAAGGTGTAGGGTTTCCTAGGGTCTATGATTCAGGGTTTAGGGTTTGGGTGCCCCAAAGGTCCAAGTAATTACCCCAATGATGTGGCTCTAGACCCAAGGTACTGCAACCAGTATTGCTCTTGATGCCTTCGACCATGACCTTTGGGTACTTGGACCCCTAGGGGTTGCTTGGAGGGCGTGCTACTTATAACCTACGCAGAAACTGTACATACAGCCTCTTTATGAACATAATTGCTACACTTAGGGGACCTAGCATAGTCCATATACATCTGAGTAACGTACCAAAGTTAATGCTTGCGGGCCCCATGACATGAATGCATAGGGTCCCATCGCGCAAATCCAGGGCTGAGATAGTCTGGAAGGATGCCTTGATTGGGTGGGGAGCTCTCGGCAATCTACTCTGACCCATAAGCAACGGAGCAGTTTGATTACGGAGGGATACCAAAAGTTCACACCTAGTCTGGATTCACGGTTCATATCTATGCCACTTCACCTTGACAGTGTGCCTCACCTACTCTCTTGCGTTTATTAAGGAATGAAGCGATGGGGGAGAACTAGGGACTGTTATCAAGCGCTTTGAAGGGGTTCCACATAGGGATCCATACCTCTGTGTCCTAGTAAGTAAGGGGAGCAAGGAGCCCTTCGCAGAAAAGGTCATGTTGCCGTGGTGGTGCTGGCCTTCTATTGCGTCAACTGCTGATGCAAATCCGCTGTAGAGCCGGAGATTTGCTCGAGCTGAGAATTTCAACAGTGGCGCATTACCATCCACCACCCAAACAACGCAGCAACCCGAATCAAAGTTAAATGTATGCAAAAAATGGATCAGAGTGATCCGGATAAGTCTCCCATGTCAAATCTGGAACTTCAGGCTCTCCACTCCTGTGGCTTCACGGTCAAACTTCGAAGCCCTACTATGTGAGTCGTAGTCGAAACTCCTAGCATCCCCTTAATACGAACTATAATGCTCCCCTATAGAATCCCCTGTATAACTCCCATTAAGGAATTTAGACCCTAAACCCTAAAAATAATCATCCTCACTTAATAACCCCTACTAGATTCCCCTATATATTCCCCATATAACCTCCATTAAGGAGTTTAGATTATGACTCATGCAGCTTCAGCTCGAAGTCTTGACTTTTAATCCAGAAGCCCCCGAGCCCTAGAATCCAAGTGACTTGTTTTTCAAAAATCTGGGGCCTACTCTACTTAGGGTTGAGGCTTTAGGGTTTTAGGGTTTAGGGCTTGAGGGTTTTAGGGTGTAGGGTTTTAAGGTTTAGGGTTTAGATCCAAAAGTCACAGGATCCATGTTGATATAGGGCCCCACCACGAAAACCCACAGTCTTGAGAAACTCCAACATCGCTCATCTGCAGCAATTGTGGCAGATATCCTAACGCCCAGACATCTGCACCAAAAGAATTCAGCTGATGGTCCTCTCTACACTGAAGACCCTAAACCCTAAACCCTACTGGAAGCTGACGGTATTCTTGAATTTTACAAGGTTTTGTGTTCAAGGTTTCCAGGGTTCTGAAATGTCCACCAACATCCAAGGACATGACGCACACAGTGGCCGGAATCCCAGGTGCTCAACTTAGCCATCAAGTGTTGTACCCCCAGGAGTAGGAAGCCCAGAAAGGACCTTGCGCGCTCAGACAAAGGTTAGTCACAACCCAATCGAATTCAAATCTTATGCGCTGACTCCTTAACGTTGCAACCAACAGCCCATACCTAAAACCATTGCATTTGGAACACCCCAGAAGCCCGTAAGAATGCCCCAGTCTCTGAGCATTCAGAAAGGAGGTGGCCGCCCAAGGAAGCGCTTTGAAGACCAAGGTGTCCATGGTCTCAGTAGCGCTGATGGTGCGTACGGATGAGAGGTCAGGGCTTACACTTGTTTACGAGGCGCATTTACCGGCTGGGAGAGGCGGTGTAAGCCATGCAAAGATATTTTACAGAGAAAATGACGAATGTTGACTTAAATTTGGCTTCAAAACGGCGGCTCGCACTTCAAACCTAGGTCCCAACCCAACCCAAATTCCAAACCCTTTAAACCTATACCCTAAACCCTGAGCTCCAAACCAGTCCCAACCCCCCAACCCCTACCCAAGTTTAAGCCCAGCAGCGGCAAGGAAGCCAGCAGCAAAGCACCTCTACGGTCGCATGCTGCTGCTTGTCAGGTAACCCTACAAAATGGAAGGTTTTCCAAAATTGCGGGTACTTTTTAACAAGGTCTGCGTAATAAGGATTTCAATATTTTTGGGGTCTATATTGGGGTCCCCTACTTAGGGCAACCACCAAATCAACTTTGGGTCCTACAGGGGTGTCCATGCTGCTTTTGGGCTTGGGGTTCACGGCTTAGGCTCTACAGTTGCATGCAATTGCCCGGGTTTGGGTTTTAGGTTTGGGAGGCTTGGCGGAATGCGTTGAGTTTAGGGTTTTGGGCTTGGAGGCATAGACTAGGTTTAGGCCTCAGAGCTTTAGGAGAACACAGATGCTCCGGGTTCAGGGCAGAGCTGTAGCTCCTTTTGTGCATTTGCCTGCAGTGCCTACAGTCTGGGTTTTAGGGTTTAGAGGTAAGTTCTACCTTGAAAGGGTTATATTTTTGTTCGAAACTTGCTCAATCTGCAAGCCTCTCTGTCTCTCAGAGATAAAGACCATATCCACTAAGCCAGGTGTACACAAAGGGGCACCTAATTCCAAAGGACTCAAAATCAAAAAGTGACAGTTGCTGTTGCAGACGATTCCCCTAAATCCCAAACCCTAAACCCTTGGGGGTGCTAATGAAATTCACAGGCCTGCTTGGGCAATGTAGGTGTATGCATAACACCTAAACCCCACACCAAAACTACCCTGTAAATCCCTCTATAAACCCAGCCTCCATTGTATTTATCATTTTTTGTTTTGTCCACTTGATTCAATATTTTGAACCCTAAACTCTATATCCTGTAGGTCCCCTATAACCCCCTTAAAGGATCCCCCATATTGGGTACCTACTATCAAATATCCCAAAGTCCTACCTCAACCGTTTACGCAGTATGTCCGTGATGTTCTCGGCGACTCCGGGGCGAGACTTCATGTGTTTTTTGGTTGCGGTCCAAAAAGACGCACAGGGAACTGAGTGAAGATGTAGATACACACACAGTTGTAACCCTAAACCCTAAACCCTAAACCCTACTCTACTTGTAACTCCCTTAGTGGTCTTGCCTAGGTCCACCTTAGCTGCAAATGTCGTAACAGCCCGTGTATCACACTTACCAAATCCCATGGGACTCCAAGTAGGGTTTTTATGGGGTTAACCCTACCGTAAACCCTAAACCCAAGATTTCAAGTTTTTTTTCCGCGTTCTGGAGTCCAAGAGGCTTTAGGATCTCGGGCAAGCTCTTGCTGACTGGCAACTCGGGACTTCATCCCAAGAAAGACATATGAGCCATAGTCTAAACTCCAAGTATCCCCATTAGTCACCCCTATAATACTCCCTTATATAATCCCTTAAATAACCCCCGGCCCCTTTAAGGAGTTTAGACTATGGCTCATATGTCCTTCCCTTCCTCTTTGGGTTACAGGGAAACACATTGGGTGTAGGACCTCATCTTGAGAAGCTTCCATGTTGCACTTCAAGACACTTACCTTCATTTGGGGGTTTCCCAAAATTAGGGGTACCTTTTTGGGGTACCCATAATAAGGAGAGTCACACTTTTGGGGTCTATATCGGGGTCCCCTATTTTGGGAAACTACCATTCATTTCCCTGCACACTGCTTGCATCCTTAATGGTAATCGCAGTATCGCCTAGGCGTCAGTGGCTATGGAGTCAGGACCTATAGCGCCTTCAGGACCCGGAGATGTGGGGATGTCTGTAGCCATTCCTATCTGAGGTATAGGGTTTAGAGTCTGAAGGTTGTGGAGTTGGGCTCCAGCACGAACATCTTTGGCTTCGAGATTTGGTAGTTAGATTTGGGGATTTGAGGTTCAGAGTCTAAAGGATGAGGGCCAGCCCAATTCTTACAGCAAGCCAAGGCACATGACCAAAAGGAAAAAGAGCTTGATGCCCATGGTACGCCAGAAAGTGATAAGGGATGTCCCTGGGACCATATTGAGAGGTGTAGGGCTTCAGGGTTGAGGCTTGTAGATGTAAAGCAGTTGATACCAACAACTCCCGAGTGGCTGTCCGTGGCTATCTGTAGGTATTCGAAGCTTTGAGGCCATAGGCACATGCAATATCAAAACCCTAAGCCCTAAACCAACCATAAAGGTAGGGACTTATGCTGCTTGTTAGGGAGCGAGGGCGACGAAATCCATATTCCAATGGTCTCCCCTTCCTCTCTGCAATATACGGTGTCACACAGGGCTGCATTGCAGCAAAACAACTACCCGGGTGTGTCCTGTAACCCCCCAAAAAACCCTACAGTATACTCCCTATATAACCCGTTATAGTAGTTTTCATGGTATTCTCCTTTACCCCTATATAATGCCAATATAACCCCAATATTACCTCAATGGGGTTATGATGAAGTCTCAGGCCTGTCCCACCATGCTTAGGAGAAGTACTACGAACTTGCAGGATACCAGGTGATTGAAAGAATGACAACTACTTCTGATAGCCCCTGCCTGTGTCAAAGCGACGGGATGAACGGTCATCTTGTTTCAGGGCACATCGCGGGAGCATCTTTCAAAATCTTCACAAACCCAAACAATTCCTATCATAAATGAAAACCCTTGATTTGGTAGCGCACCCGCCATCCAAAGTTGCTGAAAATCAAGAGCAAGAATCTCCCAAGCTCTAGAGCCGTGATTCTGTGAGTGCAGCTGCTATATAATCTCCGCAACATGAGTATCGCGCTGAACTTCTCGAGGTGTATCTATTATTTCTACTGTCGTTACTATTGTTGCCACTTCTTTTATTCCGGATAAAAACTATTATTATTGCTAATCTTAGCTATATCAATATGTTCTACTTATCTGTTTCAGGGAGTATCTACCCTCCTTGACGCCTTGCAAGCACTGCCTCTTAAGTCTCCCACACCTCATTGAACCTCTCTGGTGCTTCCCTTACAGCCTACGAAAACTCGAATAAGTATTCCAACAATTCGTGCCTCCACTTTCCTATGGGTTTAACGTCTTGGGTTTACAGTCGCCCCAGCCTAACAAAGAAGCCCAAACGGGGCCCTAGAATGACTCTGGTCCTGTTGAAAGGGAGGCCTCCATGGGTTCTAACGTTTGGTATGCGGAAGGGTAACTGTGCAGTAGCCCTTGTATGATCGAATTCAACAGGATGTCGGAAACTCCAACCGCTGGAGCTAGGACTCTATAACTATGACATGACTATAACAAGTCCCAAATGTGATGGTTGGGGTTACCTAAGCCCGCTGGCTGTGAACCCTATGCGATCCCCTATACATTCCATATAAAGCGCTATTTAATCCTTATCTAAATCCTGAACCCTAAATCCTAGCCCCCTAAACCCTGAACCCAAACCTACATACTCCTTGTTTTCTTGCTTCAGCGCAAGGCTCTGATGGTGTATCGGAAGTGCGTGATGCAACCCGGCAGTTTTCTTTGCAGGTCTGCACCCTTAGCACATTGAGTGTAGGGGAAACTGTACTATGTAATACTGATAGTCATCTACTACTAAGAAGATGACTAATAATGGTATTAAAGTTTGGTAGCTTAGGGTTTCAGGGCTTTGTGCTCTTGACGACAAGAAACACTAGGTGACAATGCTAAAGCGGTGGGTAACTGGAGCTCCAAGTCGGGCTAGCATCGAAGGTTCGCGTGAATTGGGGATTATGCTGTGGGTGCTGTATGGCTTTGGGGCCTGTAGGCTGTCAAGTCTGGACAGCTTGTGCTTTCAAGTGCTGTAGGTCAGTACGGATTGTTATTTGCCCTTTGTCCGCAAATTGGTCTTCTGATTGCCTAGCGAGTGCGGAGAGCCATGTATTGTACGCCAACTCTTCAAAAGCATGAAAAGGAACTTGAACTCCGCAGCTTGAGCAATGTTTTCTGTTCGAAGCAGGTAAGGTCATGTTGTTCTTGAACTTCTTGAACTTCAAAAGCTACAACCCAGACCCATATTGCTTGGGACTTGGGACATAGTAGTTGTAGCGCACTGGTCTTGGCGAAGCAGGTGAGTACTGAGCACTTGCACCCTTCCGGACTGGGCATGGCATTTGTAAATGCGTATGCTTCTGTGGTTGTGGTTTTTGTTGAGCAGGATGTTGTTGAACGCGAGTCACATGCATTTCTCTCCGCTTCTTATTACTTCTGCTAGGTGGTAGAGTTGCACGAAGCCCACTGAACATGGCGACTTGGATTCCGAAACTTACTTTCAGGGTAGGGTGTACAGACATCATGCTCGAAGGATTGTCAAGCTTTCAACTTTCAAGAATGAATATGCAGATCTCGCCCCACGAGGCCATCTGCACCAGTACTGACTTGTAAGAGAAGGCATGTAAAGGTTGCAGCATAATAATACCAATTAAACTAATAATAGTAGTAGTAAAAAAATTGTCATTATCATAATACTATTAGTAGTAATAATGATAGGTTCAATAGTAGTCTTAATTTCACGAATAAGACTAATAGGACTATGTTGCTCATAGACAATAGCAATAGCAATAAGTATGCTAACGATAAGAGTAGTAGTCATGATAGCAAATGTAGCAATAACAATCTTCCCTCGCCGCAGAAGGTCCAAAGTAGCAATAACCATATTAATCATAATAGGAATGATAACCCCCAAGCCCTAAACCCTAAACCCATAATAGGCATATGAAGACACTATCGCTGACCAGGGGCCATATGGTGGGATCCCTGGTGTCCCAGCATCTCCTCGTCGTCCTTTGTGGGACTTGTCACTGCCACTTGGGGGTTAAGGGGGACTTACACGTAGGCAAGATTTTAGGGTTTAGGTTTTGGGGTTTAGAGTCAGGGGGACTTAGCAAGAAGGTTACTGAGGGGGATAAGTGGGACAAGTATATGGCTTATACAGGGAGTAGTCTTATTAACCTACTTACTGGGCCCCCTGACCCTCCAAGTACCTTGCAAATTTCATCAGATGGCCACAGCGGGACTGGATACGTCTGTCATGACAGAGAAAATCAACACGAAAGCAGTTGACTGAACAAGTCGACTTCAGCGTGATAATGAGGAAATCTGTATGTATCTGTATTGTATATATATACACATACAGAAATCGAACCAGAGGCAAAAGGACGCGTCTTGCCGAAAGCACCCGTCTTTGATGGATGGCACGAATGCGTCTGACGCGTGCAGTACGCCAAAAAGGCCAGCTCGTAGTTCTGGTCATTGAGACTGCGCAGTAGCAGTACCACACACCAATGCCCAGAATGAATGGATGGGCTCGTTCCAAACATAGCCACAACAGAAGTCAATGTCCTACTGTAGAGGCCGACCCCATGCGTTTCTAGATATTATTATAATGTTGATATAAAGTCAGACTAAACCGTAAACCCTGTGTTCCGGGGATTGCAGCAACTACCAGTGGCGCATAAATGCATACAACAATATTATCAAAAGCTGTCTGCATCGGAACTAAGGAAGTTACATTGCATGTGCCTCAATTTATCTGCAGCTTGATGGGGTCTATCAAAAAGTTAATACTACTTCATCGCTATAAGCAGGGGAAGGGTTGCAGGCAGGGCTTAGGATGCCTTGGCGGGACTAACATGGATGCCCCAATAGTAACTCCAAGTGCGAAGAAGCGCCAATAATAGCCAATGAGGCCTTGATTTGTGAGGAAAGCCTATAGTAGCCCGAAACCCGAAACTCCAGACCCCACTCCCTAAACCCCAAATCTCTATTCTCTATAAACCCCAAACCCTAAACCCAAAATACGAAACCCTACCCCACGTCCTCGGACTCCGTTTCAGTGCTGGTGTCCGTTCCCGACTCTTCCTGCACATCCTAAATGATAACCAATATCATGTTGAGGTCCATTTGAGGTACAAGGGTTCATCAGGGTTCCAGGGTATCCCCCTATGATACTTCCCTATGTGATTCCCTATATAACACCCGTTGAAGGAATTTAAACCCATGGCTCACTTGAGGTACAATGCACCATACTTGTAAAAGGAATCCAGGACCATAGGGAATCATTCGGACTTCTGTATTACATACTTGTACCCTGAAAGCCCAGTTACCTATATGTTGGGTGCCTGTCCTTGAGTCCCTATATAGTTTTATACTATCTGGAACCCAAGGACCTACTATATGGGTACCTGGGCTTCTAGGGTGTAGTCCAGCCCTTAAAAAGCCAGAGGCCGGTGCCTAGTATTCTGGTACTCTAGCATTGCAGCTGCCCAACCTTTTGATATATCATGAGGCCATCAGAGAGGGAGCTCTGAGCTTTGATGGCATTGCTTCTTAGGACCATAAGCGAACAAATGCAGACCGCTTGGGGCATTGCTGAATCATAGCAAAGCATGACTTCTCGAAGCTTGCAAAGTCTTCAGGGATCTATAAACCCTGAACCCTAACACCTGAACCCGAATGGAACATTGTAACGACTGTACATCCTGAATCCTAAGAAACCCAACGCCAACCCACAAGCCTTGAAGCCATCCCTAAACCCGATCATCCCTAAATTCTAAATCCTAAACCCTAAACCCTAAATCCTCAACCCTATACCATAAATCCTACCCTAAAGCCTAAACCCTACACCCTAAATCCTAGACCCTAAAGCCTGGAGGCCAGGGTCAAAACCATGAGACATTAAGCCCAAGATGTATCCTTGGCTGCTGTTCAAAAAATGAACTAGGTTATCATTGTAAGAAAAGGGAACCTCATTTACCATATGTCCATACCATGGAAGCTTGATTTTAAGTTCCTTAACAGCAACCCAATATCGGCTAAAGTGACTGCAGTCCAAACCCTAGCCCCGGCTCAACAAAGTACAACCGAAACCCCGAGCCCAGTTCCCCAAAAGTTGCAGCAACAACTCAACAACCAAGTCCCCTGGGAGGATCTAACAACTAGCTCCCCTATGTAAATCCGCCATAGCTCCTACACAATCTCTGTATCACTCACGATATGACCCGCAAAGCCAGATAAGCCATAGTCAAAGCCCCTAGTAGCCCCTTCAGTAACCCCTAGCAAAAAATCCCCTATATAACCCCCTCAAGGAGTTTAGACTCTAGCTCATATCGCCCTGGGCGGTCTAGCTTTTTATCCCTTTGGGGGGGTTTGGTAAGTCTCCTCCTCGAGGCTCATAGTAGCCATGGAGAAGTAGCCAACGCGCAACTCCTCGCGTCTGTTGCTGGAAGAGGTTTAGGGGTTTGAGGGTTTGGGGGTTTAGGGTTTAGGGGAGGGCGTCCCCAAACCCAATACATTCCAAAGCCTGTTAATTCCAATCACGCAACACCCCCTGATAGGCTTTGATATCAACACCCCAGAATCTAGAATTTCGGGCTACGACCAAGTTGTTTTGCTACTAGCAGGGGGGACGAGGGGGGACCAGGTTACTTAGGAAGAGCACCCAGACTTTAGGTTCAGGATGTACCCAAACCCTAAAGAAACCCTAAAGCCTAAATCCAAAATGCTAACCCTCAATCCTACCCCCCTAAATCCTAAACACTAAACCCTTAAACCTTATAAACTCTAAACCCTATATAGGGCTCAGGGTTACTGGCAGAGCAGGTCCTCCTTCGCAACACCGCGAAAGCCTGAGCGGACGGGGGCTGATGGGCTTGGCGTTTGATTTAGGGGCCTAGGGTTTAGGGTTTAGCGCTTAGGGCTTAGGGGCCTATAGTCCTCTTAAGTAGATAGAATATGTGCCACATTACCCTAGGGAAGTATAATGGATCCCTAACATTGATCCAGTTTCAGCGGCTCAGGGTTTGGAGCTTGGAGCTTTGAGTTTGGGGTTTGGGGTTCCGGCTCAGCCCTTGGACCCTAAACCCTAAACCCTAAACCCTTGGTTTAGAGTTTTGGAATGGCCCATGCGTGGAAGGATCACTTGCCATCATGCAAGCTGTTCGGTCTTGGGAGCCAGGCTGCGAAGAGTCCCCCTTAAGTAGATAGAATATTAGGGTTATAATGGGATAATGGAAAAGGAAATGGAAACTACTATTTAGGGTATAGGGTTTATGGTATAGTCCCCTTTAAGTAGATAGAATATGGCTTTGGGTATTGTTATATTTTGGATAATGGAAAAGAAAATGGAAGCTACTGTAGTATATTTGGGTTATATAAGGAATATGGCTTTGGGTATTGTTATATTTTGGATAATGGAAAAGAAAATGGAAGCTACTGTAGTATATTTGGGTTATATAAGGAAAATGGCTTTGGGTATTGTTATATTTCGGGGTAATATAAGGACAATGGAAAGGAACATGGGAGCTACTATAGTATATTTGGGTTATAGAAGGAATGTGGCTTTGGGTAGGGCTCCAGTTACCCAAATAGTGGGTTCTAGGTTCTATATACCGTGTAGGTACATACCCAGTAACCTACTATTCAGGTAACTGGGAGCCCTAGGGTACATCTCATCTCCAATGTCAGTTTGCCTGCGCTGCTGCTTCGACTATCATTGGAAACAGAATATGGTGACCCGTATAGGGGGGGCTCAACGAGATTGTAGAAGGGAGCAGAAGGCCTTACTGGCTTCAAGGATGTATGTTTGTGAGCAAGAGGACCAGGACATTCTCCAACAGCAAAACCCCCTCCAGAAATGATGGACCCTTTTGTTCTTCAACTCTGACCATCTACGTAAGGAGGACCGGATTGCAAGCTGCCTTGGGCTTTGCCGCGCAGGTTTGTATCAAAGGCATACGGGAAATGCAGGGAGCTTAAAACTCTGATTGCTGCCTTCAGGCCTGAAAATCATACCTGCATAATCACCTTCTCAAGATTATTTCTTATCGCTAACTCTCCCAAACACCACACAGCGACCTGCATCCCAGCCCCCAGCAAGATTCCCACAGCCTCTGACCATATAAACTCAGTGGCTGAGCAAGTATGCCGCAAATGCCCGCAGAGTGATATGTCTCTCCATCCTGTCATGGGTTTCCACGACGCTCCAAAGAAGTTAAAGTTAGTATTTGATTTTTACCGCTCTTGTTTTGCTAGATACTCTTACTATTACCATTACTATTGCTACTAACGGTTGAGGCTCGGAGTGTCGTGAGTGGCTTCAGGGCTTAGGAGCCGGACAAGTTGTCCGTTGTTCAATGTAGGGGCTTCAAGACTCGACAGATGGTGAGATATCAAGGCCAATGTTCTACATGGCACTTAGGACCCCTACTAAGGGTTAATCCTTAGGTACCGATAATGGGAATAATAGGGAATCCCAAAGGGTTAAAGGTCTAAGGTCCAAGCTAAGTCCCAAGGAGTGTTTAGAATTTAGTTTGTAGGAGTTAGGGTTCAGGGCTCAGGGCGGCACTTAATCCTTTGACACTAACGGTGGGGCCTCCTTCAGATTTAAAAAAAGATAAACGATTTCATTCTACTGCCACATGGTGAGTTTTTGCTCTGAGTCTTCAACTCCAAGTAGGCATGTTACGAAGAAAAAATGCTATTTGGAAAAAAATGCCAGCATAACAATACTACGCGGCACTTAGGACTCTTTAGCTACCTACAAGAGGAATGAAAGGGAATCCAGAGACTGAAGGGTCTAAGGTCCAAGCTCAGGGCCAAGGAGATGAGGAGGCAAGAGTCACAAATGTGGCTCGTGGAAGGTTATCACTTTTTTGCAATACGACAACATGCAAAATATGTTCCACATAGGGGGGTTGTTGTTGTGGTCCAACATCGCATGCATTTGTGCATACGTCCATGTTTACTTTTGTGCATTCGCGGTGGTCTTAGCACGATTTCGGACGATTTCGTGCTCGTGATAAACGTGGTCGGCAATCTGTGAAAGCGCTGCACCGTTTGCGATCACTTTCGTGCGCTCTACAGGCCGTGCTCGGGAAAACGTGCATTTTTGCATATGTTTTCGCTAGTTTCCACGAGTCGTTTGTCTTGTTTTATGCCACATAGCCAGCCGCGGTTAGAATTGCAAAGGAGAAGCAGGAAGCAACAAGTAGGATACGAATCCGCAAAGCTCCAAACCCTAAACCTTCCACCCTAGACCAGGGACGGTGTTTGCCTGTTTCCGGATCAGGGCTTAGACGCATCGGTGGAAGGGCTGCCACCCTTTTTGCAATGCGACAAAATGGATTTTTGTTTTTGCACGTTGGCTTCTTTTTGCAGTTCAAAACTGTGTGCAACCTGGGACACTTTTGCATTCATGTAAGCAGATGTCCAGGTGTGCGTTTGGCAGTGGGACTAGAGCGGCTTCGGGGGCGCCACACACAGTGTTTTATGGCGCAAAACATGCCGTGGATGTTTTCGTCCTCTTCATGCTTCCCTCATGGTACCTCATGGTACTTGTCTGCCATCCTTCCCAGCCTGTAAGTTGCTCTAGATGAAAATCAACAACGTAAGAATCATCATCTTGTGGCAGTACTTGCAATTAGAAGACAACACAAGATATTAACTAGTCATACTGTTGATGGAGGAAATCTTGCACCACCTTAGGTCCCTAAAGTCCTAGGAATTACAGTAGTCTAGGACCCTTAGGTGGTGTAAGATTTCACCATCACCAGTAGGTTGGGCTTTCCTCTACCAACTCGCACAAACTGGACACAGATAATGCTCCTGTTACGCAGTTCCAGCAAACCTCCATGCGTGACAGCAGCGCCCGAAAACTAGATCCGTTCCCGTGTTCCATCATTACAGGATTGGGACGCAGAAGAAGCGAGTAGGGTTGAAGGCTACTTGGCGGCTAGTTCTGAGGTTAAGGTCCCGGCACGCGCAAAACGAATCCCGCGCCAAAGCCACCGTCAACACTTGGAGCCAAAGATTTTTGAGGCACTCATACTCGGCAAGCTGAGTTCTACGAAACATCTTAGACTGTTAACCCTCAATCAGAAACCCATAGACCCCTAAACCTCAACCCCAAAGCAACAAAAACAAACAGTACTAAGTTTAATCCTGGACCCCAGCCCTGAATTCCGAACCTTAATACCCTTATACTCCCCAAAGCCTCCATAGCCATAGTCAAAGCCCCTTTAAGCCCCAATTATTTAACCTCAATCCCCACATCGTCCCAAACCACCAGGAACTAATTACCCCAAAGCCATTTGCTTCAGGGTTTTGGGTTTAGGGTTTTGGGCTTTAGGGTTTAGGGTTTTCCCCAAACCCATCCCCTCAAGACCAGGCCCAACCTCTCGTTCGATTTAGCTTTGGTATTTCCAAACCTGGTGACCATGATGAGCCGTGTGCTTACGGTCTTGGCGTGGTTGGGGTTTAGGGTTTTGGGGTTTAGGCTATGGATTTTATTGGGGTTTAGGGTTTAGGGTTCAGGGGTTTAGGGTTTTGGGGTTTGGGTTTGAGGCTTGGGCTCCAGGTCTAGAGGTTGTGGTTCGCCCGGTCTCCGCCCTAGCAAAAGCCAGATGAGAAGGTGAAGGCGGCTTCATATACCCCTTCAGATTTGAAGACGTGCCCTGTTTATTTCGATCTTTCTCATGAGATGCCTGGAAGGGACTGCAAAGCTGTCTTCTGAGCATCCTATTTCAGATAGGGGTCTGGATGCACGGGTTCGGTAGAAGTGCGAGTTTCAATTTCTAGCTTCAATCCTTCAAGCTTGAAAGCTGCTTTACGTCATGCTTGTTACTACTTGCAAGAGGATGAGGGATACAGAATCTCAATAGAGAATGCCCATATGTGGTTAATATAACTCCAGCAAACACCTAGTTTCCATGTTGTCCATTCCTCTACTGGGTTGCCGTTAAGAAACTTACATTAAGTTACTACAGTAAAGAAACCCTATTGTTTACTATATACACGTATTGTGATAACTTAAGTAAAGCTCCTTTACAGCAGCCCAGTCTATGCCCTTCCCACAACTAGCAAGCTAAGAGGCCTTGGACTTCAGGGTCCTGTCGGTCATGGTAACGTCCGAGAATTCGGGGTACTTTTGGGGAGTCTCAGATAAGGACTAGAATTCTTTGGGATTCTAAGCTGGAGTCTCCTTGTTGCTGGAAACTTCTAAAATTGGAAGTATGTGCCCCCAAAATGGGTCCTTAGGCCTTTTCGGGGGGCCTTTAGGGCCCCTGTAGGATACAAATATAGGGTATCTAGTAGGTATATAAGGATGTCGAGGTTCAGGGCCCAGAGTTCCAACCTCTGAAAACTACTGTACCATGGCAACCACAGACGGTACTGTCATACGGGATGCCAGCTCATGATAAGGTGCACCAAAAAATATTCAACAAGCCCACCCTACCTAAAGCAAGGAGTTTTTCTCTCACCCCTAACCATTCTACTGTTGACGCCAAGAAACCTGCATGCCCTTAGTATACCCTAGTCCCATAATTACCAAGGTACAAGGTACTTAGGATCATGCTGGATCTTTAGTACCCCTAAACCCTAAATCCTAAACTCTAAATCCCTAAACCC
>CAJNIZ010024558.1:75039-107442 GCA_905231905.1 Symbiodinium pilosum
ACCCCTAAACCCCTAAACACCTCAACCCCTAAACCCCTAAACCCCTAAACCGCTTTCAGCTGAGCCACAAGGAGGTGGTTTGTGATGGCGTGTTGAGAGAGCTTACGCCCATCATCTCATACTGCGACGCTCGCTCCATGATATCATACACGATGTCCTGCAAGAACGGCTTTTGGTCCACTCTGCAGAAGTGGCATGCTTTGCATTGGTCTAGGTATGCATACTTGGAAACACTAGTGTTATCTAGAACAATATGTACAAGGGGATAGACGATTTTGCCTTGTCAAAACTTGGGTTTCCCTACCTACGTAATTCATCCCCTCTCCCTAATATTAACCCCCCCCCACACCCCCCTAACATTAAATATTCCCCAGTGTGGTCTACTATAGTATATATATATAAAGGGAATGTTTAATGTTGGGGGAGGTGGGAGGGCTTAATATTAGGGGGAGGAGATTATGGGTTCAGGTCTTGGGGTGCTGGTTTTAGGCTCAGGCCACCAAGGCTTCGACCTTAATTTGCCACCCCTAAACTGCTGAAATTCCACCAACCTACTAACAGCCGAACGCTGCAAGGCCGCATTGCTTGATTGAATGGAGTGGGTACAGACATGATTGGTCAGAGGGCTCAAGATCCAGGATTTCCAGGGTTTAGGCGTAAAATAAGGGTTTGAAGGTTTAGGGTTTAAGGTTTAAGGACACGTATTTGATCAACAAACCTGCGCAGGAGAACCTAGCAACTAGTGCGGAAGTTCACCTTGAGTTTACGGCGTATTCAATTCAGATAAGATTTTGTTGTCTCAGAACACCAGAACCAAAAGACGAATGTAATCTTACTCTATTGGGAACTTTAATATCCCACCAGCATCCCAGTCCATAGCTCTTCAATCGGCAATCCGAGGAACGACATTCTACTTCTACTTAGAGGCTCATGCGACCTAGTAATTGTCTATAACCAAGTTCTAACCCTAGTTATACCTAGGGCAACCCAGGTAAGGCCAAAATGTGGATTGTAAGCTGGTCTGAAGCCCGGTTATATGCATTCATGTGCTTTACGGGGGCTAGTGTTAAATTGAATTATCATACTTTGGGAACCATATTAACCGTCACATACATATATATATATATATATGTCTCCCCACTATGGTACCTGAAATTAAGTTCCTTCACAGCAATTTAGCAGCAATGGCTGAAGTTCAGGTGCTGAGGAAGTCTTGGAAATAGGCGTGCTTCGGGTCTGGAAATCATTGCTTGGGGTCCCTGGGGCCTGGGAGTTTAATGATCATCACTTAACAAGGCTTAGGGTCTGTGGGGGTTCGCCCATAACCCTAAACCCACGCTAAACCCTAAACCCTAAACCCTACCCTAAAACCCTGAACCCAACCGTGTGGTTGGGAATTGGTCTTCAACAAGCTGAAGAGCTCGTGGGCTCAAGAAATGTCCTTCTCCCATACTCGCATGGTTTTTGGGTTTAGGGTTAAGGGATCCACCTGGTGTAGCGGCCTGCATGGTATCCAATGTACCTATTAAGCTGCTAGCAGTTCGGCAAAAAACCCTTGTTTTGAAACTTCAGGCCTTTTGTCATGCTTCCCACAGCAAACTCTGCAATCAAATTTCACTTTGCTTTACTATTTCTGTTCCTCTTCCTTAGGCCCTTAAACACATCATCCATGATTCATATGAGCCATAATCTAAACTCCTAGTATCCCCCGTAATAACCCCTATAGTAGTCCCCTATATAATCCCCTATATAACCCCCCTTTAAGGAGTTTAGACTATAGCTCATATCAGCACTGGACGCAATACACGCCTCCTAAAACTTCAGTCATCCCGAAGTCGACAGCTTTTAGGGCTTCGTTGGATTTGGGAGTTTCCCAAATTAAGGGTACGATTTTGGGGGTCCCCGTAATAAGGATTGTAGTATTTTGGGGTCTATATTGGGGTCCCCCTATTTTGGGAAATTACCATTTAGGGTATGTCAAGTTTTGGGGGTTTAGGGGCCGGATAGGTTTAGGGTTCAGCTTTGAAAAGAAGTTGTCAAGGACACGGGGGGTGGTCAAGAGTTAGGGATCCCCCTTGAAAGGTAATGTGGGGACTGCCTGGTTAAAAGGGCATAGATACTTCTATAAAGATTATATACGGGTTATACGGGGTAATGGGATTACTTGGAGGGGTCGGAATTGGGAAATGCAGAACTTTTTTCTTTACCCCCCAGCAAAAGAATTGCCATGTAGCATATGAAGTTATTTCAGAGCTTGATTTGCTCGAGGAAGGCTGTACCAGAAACCCACAAGCATGTCGAATACCAGTCTTCTTCCTCTTGTTCTGGGTGCTGCGCCATTATCTTATCCAGTGCTGGAGTCAAAGATACCGTAATCAATCTTATAGGGATCCCCTATGATCCCTATATAACCCTATATAACCCTATATAACCCCTATTTAACCCTAATATACCCCTTTCTGCATAGTTGGGTCGCCAGTTTATCAAAAGAACACCCTCCAAGAACGCTTAAGGACTGAACATCCAATCATGGAAGGAACTTCAAGTAAATCTTGGGAATCATTCCTTAATCAAGGGTCTTAGAAGTCCTCTGCAAATTGCAAGGAAAAGTGTCAAGGTTTGAAGCCCAGATTTCAAAACCAGACTGCTCCGTCTAAGCAGAAACCCTCCCACCTCACCCCCCGTGTGATAGATTCTCCCCCATAAAGTCATGGTGCTACGCTGGAATATTCATTATTAGGGGGTTGGCAAGCTTTAGTAAGGGGAGGTGATTAGGAATTAGAGGCAACAGGTTGCGAGTGACAGTCCAATCATAGCTGCAACCTCAAATGCCTACAGCGCAGTAGTCTCTATTCCTGCATTGCTAAGTTTCTCCACCTATCCTTTTGCAAGCCTAGACCCTAAACCCTAAAGCCTCACGTGGTTGGGCCTCTTCTGGCGTTGCCCCAGTAGCGGCCCGCAAGACCTCCAGTGTCAGTCAGCGAAACACAAACGATGGCCCTGAACCACCTTAAGTCTTACTGGCGGTTTGTAAGGAATAAGGGAACATAATCCTCTTATAATGTATTCCCTCATTCATGTTCCCTACTATGTCTCAGGAATTGCGATATGTTTAGGCCCAAGGTGCGGCAAGAATCCCTCCATCAACATTAAGGTCTAGGACTTGGGGTTCTCAAGGAACCTCTAAAGGCTGATGGATAAGTACGCCACCAGAAGCCCTGCTTCATCTGAGCTATGGGCTTGGCTTTAAGAGGGCTTTACTTGGAGGTTCATGGGGCTCAGTAACTACTTATGACTGGGGTTATAACCCTACTTATAACCCCCCCTAAACGGCCTTATAGTGGTTACCCCAACTATAAGTAGGGTTATAACTAAGTTATAACCCCAGTTATGAATAGTTACTAAGTCCTATGTAACCTCCAAGTAGGGGTTTACAGCGCAAGGCTTGAGAGCAATGTTGCATCAGAAGTTGTAGAAGGCCGGCACCATGTGAGGGATTCCTCAAATCCGGGGATCCTTAGGGACCCTTGGTATACATGGATTTTGTTCATGGATTCTGGGGCGATTGGGGTCCTAAGGGGCAACAGGATGAGGAAAACTCACGCGGTGGGGACGTGGAAGCAAGTTAAGCTTGAAAGAGTCTGCCAGATCCTTTGTTTTGAGAGCATTGCAATGGCTATAGCAAGGCGAAGCACCCATGCAACCCCATACTACGGACACTAAGGGACTAGAGACCATAGAATGGTTATGGCCTGGGTCTTTCTACCTAGGACCCAAATTCAATAGCCGAGAGGGCTGAAATTTCCGGCTGCAGCCCAACCTTAGGGTTTGGGGTTGGATGCTCCCAGTCCATTTGCCCTCACCCCAACTAATACGGAACCTGAAATAGGCCCCCTCAGAAAGGACAGTAATCCATATGAGGACACTTTTGAGGTTCCATGTTAGTTTAGGGGAAAGGTAGGCTTGTGGGTGTGGGACAAGTCCCGAAACAGTGTTCTACCTCTGAGGATGTACATCGCATGCCTCAGGTTGCCACCTCAGAAGAACTACTGGGTTCCTGTTAAGGAGCATAAATTACATTACTGTGATAAGGATACCCCATGGTTTACTATATACCCGTATGATGGTAACTTAAAATCAAATTCTTTAACAGCAGCCCAGACTATGTAGCCAGGCGGCGACTCAAGCTATAAGTGGGCAGCAACTTCAGTTGCAATATCTCCCTGCGGATCCATGTCTATAGACAATTCCTACATTAGGCCCTAAGATCTATAAATGCTACCTACATGGGGCAAGTTGCATCCCTAGCCCTCTGTAACCACCAGCCTGCAGGGGACCCCTTAACCCTAAACTAATAACAGTTTATAGTAATGAAGATCTGTGTATACATAATATATAATCATATCCATCATCCAGCTGTTACTGAGTGAGGGCAGTATCCAATATCTCTTGTTTTTGTTAACCGATGTTCTCCCTTTGCGAAGAGGACTATGGTTAATCCTGAACCTAGTCCTTGAAGGTGTAACCGTACTAGTACATGCCCTGATGAAGACTTGTTCGAGAACGATCCGAAACCCTAACCTCAGAACCCACATGAGCTATAGTCTACACTCCTCGTATCCCCCCTAATAAACCCCTATAGTCATCCCTTATATAACCCCTCTTTATGGATTTTAGACTATAGCTCACATTCCTATGTACCCTGCTTTGTATCCACTTACCTAGCGACCCGCCCCGCCTTGGCAAAATCTTCTGCATCCAACCTTGCGATCAAGGAAATGCAAACTACTTGTATCCCTAAGGGTCCAAGTACCCAATAATTGGGTACTTGGGATTGGGATAATTACTAGCAATTGTAGTACAGATTTTGGGGGAGTAAAACACATTGAATGGAGGAACATCTGCCGCCAACTTGGGCCTACAAAACACTACAGACCCTCGCGGAAGAGAGGGCACTTCTTCTAAGGAGCGTATATGATATACAGCACTTAGAAGTGAAGTCCATAACCTACGCCTTTGTCGGATACTTGCTCATGTCCATACGCCCGTGGATAGCTGATCGGCCCCCCCGGCCCCCTCGCCCCCCAAGATTTGAGGTCTCCAGTGTGATTGTTTGGGATTCCCAATACTAAACCTGAACCCCCGCGTTTGGGTACTTGGACCACTAGGGAGACGTGTCACGGCCGTGGCGGGTTGCAAGAGTTAATTGGCTGCGTCACCGGATACTATTTCGGTACTTGGGAGCTGTAGGACTAAGCAAAACCTTTAACTCTCTTCTTGCTGAAGAACATTTAACCCAAACCCCAAAAAAAACAGAACAGCGTCCTCTGCTTCCAGCCTTCAACCCGAAGGCTCATGTCTAAAGCCTGAAGGCTCATAAATCCTAAGCCCTAGAGCCTAATCCCTGAAGCCTAAGCCTTGAAGCCGAAACTCTAAACTCTAAACAATAAACACTAAAGCCGAAACCCTAAACCCTAGAGCCTTAACCCTAATGGCTAAGTACTAAACCCTACAGCCTAAGCCCTTCCATGCCAAGGTGCTTGGAGTGGCTTGGCACACCTGCATCGTTCCAGCAGTCCTCACAGTCAGGTTTCCCTGAGAGATTTGGTATAGAGGGTTCCCAAAGCTAGGGGCGCCATAATGGAGGGCTTTAGGGGATATATAGGGTTTAGGGTTGAGGGATTCGGATTTAGGGTGTCCCAAACTTAGGAATACCTTTTGGGGTCCGACTGTAAAAAGGATTATAGTATTCTGGGGTCTACGTTGGGATCCCACCAGGGTTTCAGGCTTCAGGGCGTTGAGTTTACGCGTAGAGTACATGGTTCAGTGGCTTGGGGTACCTCAACTAGAGCTGAATTTTAAGGTCTACGGCTTCCAAAGACTGATTTCACATACAAATGCCTGCTCGCTCAATCCTACAGGTTCCTATGATGGACTACCAGCTACAACCATGAAGGGAGTCTGGTCAAGAAGGGGGGGTGCCCTCGAAAACCCTAGGTTTCGTGTATGCATGTATATGCAGCTATATATATATATGTATAAAGACATATTTGCATATACTGGGAGTACATGGAGGTACAAGGAGGCTACGCGGGCTCCCCTTCTGGATTCGGTACTGGGAGTCTGAATAAACTCGCAGGTCCTTGCAGTGTTGTTTGATAATCTGCACTTCCTGCTTCTCGATGCGGTCCTCTTGCCTGGCAGCAATGATTCTGAAACCCCAAAAAGATTAAGATCTAGGTCTTGAGTAGGGCTTGGGCTATATAGAGTGCTTTGGGCGGATGACGGCGGACTTAACTGTCTCAAGGGTCCTATATGCATACTTTGAAGACTAAGTATGCAGGCCACTGATGTCAACTAGCGTAAACAAATGAGACTATACCTATGTCAGAACTGTTAGGCCGTAATGTTGGTAATGTTGGCAATTGTTCGCACTTCTACACTAAAGCACCCCGCCTGGTCCGGTTTGGAGAGCACTTTTCACGACGAGATGAAGGGCCACTTTGTCGAGATGGAAGGGCTCACACCCAATCCTGAATCCTCAGGCTCCAAGTACCCAAGTAATGCATGCCTTGGCCCCCCGAAGTATCATTGCGACCCCAGTTTGGGACTGATATGCTATTTGGGTACCTGGGCGCTGCGGTTCAGGGCCCAAGGGTCCCTGCATAATTACGGCAAAAAAGAGGACTCCAGCATCTAACTCTTCACTCATTTCCAACAGCTGGGGACGCCCATATGAAATGACAACTGGCGAAACAGCATTTGACGCAAAAGCAGGCTCAACTTGGACGAAGGACCCTTTCAGACCCATTCTACCTTGAAACCTTCATCCTACATTCTTCGCCTGGGTCCCATCTCCCCCCCCCAGCCACAACATCCTAATATGACGCCTAAACCCTAAACCCTACACCCTACGTATAACCTTCCACCCCCAAACATGGCAAATCCAAATCCTCGAACTCTCACACCTCTACCGTCAATCCTACATGGTATGATTGTGAAAATGATGGTCTCGTTTGGGGTTCTGTGTATAACATGGCCCATAGCATTGAAGGCATCTCCCATGCTGGGTCAAACTCTTGGCAACTCTCCATACACAAGCCTAAGAAACCTTACACCTTTAAACCCCCCTAAACCCTAAACCCTAAACCCTAAACCCTCAAACCCGAAACCCTAATCTGATAAAAGGCCTCCTCGGTTGGAATTGGCCTACAGGCTCTGGGTGGTTCTTCCATTTCCTTGCAGAAACCCAGGTGACAGTTGAGGGTTTACTGGCTTGCTGTTGCAGAACTTAGATAGGTTTCCATAGTGTAGGGTTTACGGTTAAGCGTTATCATGAATAACTATCTGGATTGCATCATGGGGTCTCCTGATCAAAAACTAAATTACTCACTTTCGTTAACGCAACAATATACCATAGTTGTGCAGTAGGTGCAATACTGTAATGTCGATGTTTGTTTTTTGTGCTGAAGGTCTAGGATTTACGGGTTCATTCGCTAACCTCAGGAGTAATTAGTTGGGGGGCGGTCCTGGCAGTACGCATACCAAACATGCGTTTACGGTTCTGGATTCAGTGCTTCGCACCAGCCTCGCAAGACATAGGGTGCCAGTAAAAAAAAACAATTAGGCCATTGTTGAGAAAAACTGATACTCGAGTGGTTGACACATGAGCGATGTTGGCTGGTAAGACCTAAACCCTAAACCCTAAACCCTAAGCTACAGCTTAGGGTTGAGGCTCTGGGCTGTCTCCATGTCAGTATGTAGACCGAGATCTTCTAGGTTGCAGCTCAGGAGTTTAAACATTTACCATAACCTGGGTCTACTAGATAATAGGGTTTCTTACTATAGAAACCCTGAACCCTATGTGATATACCTTTACCCTAAGCATTAGAATCACGTAAAAGCCTTATATAGTTTGGTCTTTGGGCCCAAATTCCTTAAGATATGAATCCTTGGATGCTTAGGGTTACTATATTGCCTTATTTTAAGTTTCCTCACAGCCACCCAGCTTGGCTCCGCTGGATTTTCAAGCTGCATTCTTGGAGGTTCATGGGACTTAGTAACTATTTATAACTGGGGTTATAACCCTACTTTTAGTTGGGGTAACCCCTATAAGGCCATTTAGGGAGGGTTACAAGTAGGGTTATAAGCCCTGTTATAAGTAGTTACTAAGTTCCATGAACCTTCAAGTTCTTCAAGTTTATGGCATGGCTGCTGCTGATTCATGCCTTGGAGCGCGACCACACGGTTTAGGGATGAGGGTGATTTCTTCTGCCCCTGTGATTTCTATTCCAGCCCCCTGAAGTAAATGGGGTCTTTTCAATAGGGGATGTAGGGACATGTGGGGCTCATGGGGAAAGGACAGGGGTCTCCTTTAAAACCAGACAGCGGACATCTGAAAAACTCCCAAATGCGTTTTCAGCCCTGAGCCCTGCATTCCCAACATTCCAATGACCATCAAAGGCTGAAATGCATCGAAAAGTCCTGACAATTATAGATACTGTCAATTAACTATCCTCATGCAACGATAGCAAAAAGGTGTCCGGACGCCCTATTCTACACAGGCCCCTGCCTGATGTGGTATTCACACCAGCCTTCCTGGCCTCTAAGTCCATACTTCAGGGGCACTCAGAACGTTTCCCAAAGGGTCAAGGACCCAAATAATGAGGTTTTAGGGCCCAAATACTCTAATATCTATGGTATTTAGGCCCTACAACCCTATTATTTGTTTCCTTGGACCCTTACGGTCTTAGAAATAAGTGCCGAGCTGCACGAACAAGGCGGACGGAATTTCTGAAATTGGCATGCCTCGGAGGCTGCTTTGTGCACAGGTCTGAAAAAGGAATGGGTGATCCCTGAAGGATAAGAGCAACATGGGGAGACATGTGAGGAGTGTAGGGGTCGTCTTGCGGGTTCAAAGAGCTGCAACCACAGTTTCATGGAAGTCATGGACAACAGCTTCCCGTCTGTGTGGGGATAGCTAATTGCCTAGACTAAGTGGCCACACAGGAATGGTGGCGGAACCAAATACAACTATCTTCTTCTTACTGTATAGCTACCGCCAAAGAAGGAGAGAATGAGACTCTATATTGAGGACAGGAATATCCCCAAATGAAATTCTGCTCAGTCAGCATAAGCCCTACAGTTCCACAGGCACAGCCGGTCCAAATATATCAGCATTAGAGACCATTGCTAACCATTTCCGTGCTAGCAGTTGCCGGATCTTTTAGTATTTTGAGGAACCCTAAGGCCCGAGACCCCATACCCGAGACTTGCTAAGCCTTAAACTCTAAACCCGTAACCCCAAACCCGAAAATCCTAAGCCATACAGCCTTAACCTTTAACCCCAAACCCAAAAATCCTAAGCCATACACCCTTAACCCTAAACCCTTAACCTAAAGCCCAAGCTCGAAAATCCTAAGCCTAAGCCCTTGCCCTGAACCTTAAACACCTAACCCCGAAACCCGAAACCCTAAACCCTAAACCCTATCCTCAACCCTGCATCCCAGAGCCTCCACCTTGGATCCTGAAGTCCTAACCATGTAGGGCATTAGGGTTTTAGGGTTTAGGGCTTTGGATTTAGGATTTGGGTTTTAGGGTTTAGGCTCAGGATTTTCGGGTTTAGGATTTGGGGTTTAGGGTTTAGGGCTTTTGATTTGGGGCTTGGGGTTTAGAGTTTACCAGACCCCTAAACATAGGTAAAATAATGTCCTAAAAGCTATGCATATTCTTGGGTCTAGGCATTAAACCCCTAAGCCCCCTCGAAAACCCTGAACGCTAAAGCAATCTGGGAAGAGCTGCTGCAGCTAGCCTGGTCCAGGTTCCTGAGGGCTTAGGTTGGGCCACTTGTTTTGGGCTCCGGGGGTTTAGGGTTTTAGGGTTTGGGATTTGGGTTTAGGATGTTGGGTTTTGACCGCATTAGTGCTCTAAGTTTGGGGACGCGGAGTTCAGGACTTCAAGGATAGAAGGTTTGTGGCTTAGTGTTAGCATTCGGTGGTACATGTTCTTGGAAGTAGACCATTTTGCGGTTTACACGGTCCAGAGTGGGTTGAGGAAATTTAAGACGTGGCCAAACACAGGAATCTTTACCAATTGCCAACCACGGGTGACACTGAATAAGCCTCGGCCTAAGAGGCCTCTTCGCTCTTCGCGCTAGCTTCGCATCGATTCCACTGAAGTCCTCTCCAGAAATAATCTACCATAATCCTTGTAAACCCTAGATACGCTTTGTCTTGTTTGGGCTTTTAGAATACCCGATTTTAAGCGACGAAGCTCTGTCCGCTCAGGATGTCCATCATCCAATCTGCAGGGTTCCAATTCCTTGCGGCTTCGGCGCATGGCTCCGGGTGTTTAGGGCTTAGGGTTCAATAGCCCAATGAGCCCACTTCAGGCTTAAGTCCCCCCAATATGATCATAATTGGGTGATAAATGGCAATCTTAATTGGGTTTTGAATGCCCTGAGCCTCCAAGTAGGGTTTCATGCTCGTTGTTAGTATGCAGGGAGTGGAGGGGTGGATCTCTGCAGCAGTCCTCCTGGAATCCTTGTAAGAATACCCGTAGTTCATTCCTTTACTCCCCTGTCACCAGTACATCAATAGGAAGAGAAGGGGCGTAGGTCGGAGGGTAGGGTATGCACTGCTGAGTTTGTGTCAGGCTGAAGACTCAAAGTGACATTCATTTGTGGGATGTGAATTGAACCCCTCTTCTGCTGTTAACCACCGTGCTGCTGCGGATGGAGCAAATACTGCACCAGGTAGGATCTTACTATACTGAAACGTCTGAAATTTCTAAGGTCTTAGAGAACAGGATGGTGGAAGAGCTCCTCCATCCACAGTAGAGCAAGGGTAATACCTAGACCCCAAAAGTATGTAGAATAATGGCCTTTTTGCTATACTAATGGGTTTTGGGCTATTGTTTTACCTACTTTTGGGGTTCAGGTATACATCAGGGTCGAGAAGCACGCTCACAGTCGAGGAAAGAAGGACAAGGTTCAGCGTCGTTCTTGGCGGGCTCTCAAAATAGCGGCAATTGTAAAGGTTAGGGTGTAGGGTTTAGGGCTTAGGGTTTAGGGTTTAAGGCGATTGTAAAGGGCCATCGGGTTCTACATTCATTGCTGTGGAACTGCAACGCTAAACTCTAAACCCTCCAAGAAGAGGCCCTCTCGAAGATGATGTGACCTATAGTCTGAACTCCTAGTATCCCCCTTAATATCCCCCGTAGTAGTCCCTGTAGTTGTCCCCTATATAATCCCCCATATAACCCCCTTTTAAGGAGTTTTTACTATAGCTCATATGAGGACTAACCCCAACAAGCAACAAGCTTCACACCGACCTGAATAACTACCTCCAAGCTGCTTAACATAACCCCTATAACCCTATAACCCTAACCCATAAGCCCTTATAACCTTAACCCCTATAAGCCACTAAAAAGTGTGCCGTACTTTACACTGAAATGTCTATAGCTATCTGTCTCGTTTTGTTGGCCCAAGGTGCTCTGGCATCCTCAGACCGTAGCTCTGAAAGTGGGACTTGCACTGCAGCGTAGGACCCACGTAGGCCTTGAATCGTTCAGGGTTTAGATTTTAGTTTACAGGGTTTTTAGTAAAGGGTTTGTAGGGGTGGATTTGGGAATTTGGGGCTTTGTAGGGTTTAGTTGTTGGGGGCTTTGGGCTTTGCAGCATTTAGTCTTGGGTCTTGGGTTTGCAGGGTTTGGTTTGCTTCAGAAACTAAGCACTGTTGGCAAACAGCCTCTGAGGACATGTACAGCTAAAGCTCTACGGGTCTCCCTACGTAAAGGTCCCTGAGATGCGGGGCCGTAAGTCATAGAACGATGCTTGTAAACAGCCATGCAGAAGTTGGGTGCCACCTGAGGGTAGAGGTTTTTGGGCTGTGTATCCCGCTTGGGTTCACAGGGCATGTCATGTAACCGCAGCTGATACAGGACCGCCAGTCCTTGAAGCCTTCCAGTGGACGCTAAACCCTAAACTCCAAACAAAACATCAGTGGGATCTATAAGTTGAGCTTTCATCAAACGTGTACCGCTAGGCAACGCTTGGCGCCCCTGAATCGCAAGCCCAAGCCCTTGAGGAGGAACCCTCTCAACTTACTGCTTGGTGGCACTGTCAGAAGTACTCTACACATCCAGACTACTACAGCTGATGGAAGAACAAACCTAAGCCAGCTTCACTACCCCAAAATTCTTGGCATTGGTGGAGCGAGACTGACTCCGGCCCTGATGCAGGACCCTGAATACTTCATAACTTGGAAACTTTGGTATCATAGTCCAGTAGCTTCCCTTTTATTTGCCATTATCCCTACATAATCCCTATATCCCTCTCCCCACATTACTATATCACCTCTATGGTATCATGGGAGTTCTCAAGCCCAGCAGCAAGTCGTCCGCCCTTGTCCTCCAAGGTGCCAAGGAGCAGGACATCATCCAACCTTGGCGTCACGGCTTGGCGTCCAGGATTGGAGGTTTCAGGTTTATACGCTTCATACTCCGAATCGTGCATTACCCCAAGTACCCTAAACCTTGGGAATTGTTGGTGTTTTAGTGTACTAACGTCACCCATGGTTTAGAATATCTACTTTTTTTGGCTTTCTGGGTTCCGGGCTTCGGTTCAGTGAGGGCTCAGGACTTACAAGGATCGCGGAATTGGTGCTTAGTGCACAGCGTCGGCGGCATTGGAAGGGTGTAAAGCAATGGGGATTGTGCAGAAATTGCACGGTCAGTTGTTGATGCTTATGTAATTTTGGAGTGTATAGAAAACAAGGCCAGCTTTCAACGCTTGAGATTGGCCAGTAGGTTCACGTGGGAAACAGGCGAAAGGCAAGGGCACCACGGTGTTAGGATCAGAGATTAAATTTAGAACTGAGCAAGGTGCGGCCGAACATGAAGAAGGCCAAAGCCACAAAAAGGAACTAAAGAACTATTTTTCTTGCACAAACTAACACCCGAAACCTCAAAACCCTTCACAGCCTGGTCAAACCCGAACTCACCAGTTGAAGCCTCAACCCTACAGCACCAAATCCTCAAGAAACCCTTGACCCCAGACCCAAATCTCTGCAACTTCCCTTACCCTAAACCCTAAACCCCTTACAGCAGCAGGAACAGGGTGAAGAGGTCATATCTCGGCTGATGGATTACCATGACAATGGTCACGCCGAGTCTGGCCATCCTGCAACGACTGAGGGCTTCGTCTTCCCGAGTATAGGTTTGGCATTTAGGGTCTATAGGGTTTAGAGTTTAGGGTTTAGGGTTTAGGGGTTTAGGGTTTAGGGTGGAATGGCTTGGGTCAGTCCCCCATTGAGTAATGGATGCCACAAGGTACTATTGTAGGTTTTTTAGGGGCTATTCTGTAGGGGGGATTGACCTGAGGTATAGCGTTTGAAAGGGTCTGGGGGGTAAAGGGTGAGCGGTTGCAGGTTACACCATAGCGAAAGAAATAAGCTTCAGAATCTGCACTTAAAGGCGTGGGTCTAGAATTCGAAGCATAAAAGGGCAAATCCGACAAGGTTGTGCTCTCGCTTTCTCACGCTCGCTCACTCGCTGTCGCTATCTAACAGACACGCAGGGTCTCCGCAACTCCTGCAGGTACTTTGAAGTTCCAATCGCCCGCTGGATCCGTTACGGTTTTCTTGGCCTTAGCAGAGCCTCCAGAAACCTTTTGCAAGCCGTGAACCCTGATTCGAAGAGCATTCTCCACTTCATCTGACCCCAACCAACCCCAAGCCTAAACCCTTGTCCCTAACTGAACACAGAAGTGTCTAGAGTTCGGGTTTTGTTGAAACTTTTTGTGCTTCTTCACCATCGTATACACTCCTAGTACACCCAACTCATGGGGCTCACAAGGCCTTGAACCCTGCAAACCCTAAATCCTAAACCTTAAACCTTAAACCCTCTCAACCCTAATCCCTATGCCCGAATCCCATAAACCCGAAACCCTGAGAACCCGAATCCTCAAACAGTAAACCCTAAATCCTCATCCCTAAACCCTTAACCCCAAAACCCCTTCCAAAACAACCAACCCAGAGCCAACCTCTTCAGCTGCTGGACGATCATCAACGAGGCGGTGGCGTCCAAACCGGAGGTCGGCTCGTCCAGGAAGAGTATGGTGGGGCATGCCTTTGGGGATTTGGGGGTTTAGGGTTTGGGGTTGGGTATATGTTGGGGCATGCCTTTGGGGATTTAGGGATTTGGGGTTTTGGGATTTAGGGTTGAGAGGGTTTTAGGTAGTATGGTGGGGCAGGCTTTTGGGGATTTAAAGCTTTAGGGTTTGGGGTGTCAAAGTTTAGGGTTTCGGTTGTAGGGTTTTAAAGTTGGGGCAGGCCTTTAGGGATTTGCGGTTAGGCCTTTAGGGTTTAGGGGGTTTAGGGTTTAGGGCTTTAGGGTTTAGGGTTTGGGGTTTAGGGGATATATAGGGTTCAGGATTTAGGTTTGTATGGTTATACGGCTTAGGATTTAGAGTTATAGGGTTTATGGTTTGGGGCTTAGGCTTTGGGGCTGAGAGAGTGTTTGACTCGAGGGCAGCCAAGCTGAGCTAAGTCAAGCTGACCCAGGCTACGAGGACAAGTTCGCTGAATATGCGGTTCAGTTCGCTGAAAGCACGAATCAGTTTGCTGAAAGGACCATGTTCCGTTCTTTGAGGCCCCCCCAATATCCAGTAGGATTCTAGCCTGTGGAGCCCAGAAAATTGGACATGACGTAGGTTCACCCATAAATATTCCGCCTACGGAACCCTACATACTCTCACCAGCCCCACAGTAAAAACCCTCCTTTCTATAAACCTATACCTAGACACCAAAAGTATGTAAAATGATAGCCCTAAACCCTTAATAATAGCCATAAAAGCCATTAGTTTACATACTTTTGGGGTCCAGGTAACCCCCTTTCAGGCGTTTACAATAACTTTCATCAGGCGCACCGCGAGCTCGAGGCCGACGTTTACGCGCTTCTTCTGGCCGCCGCTTAGCCCCTCACCTGGAGCTCAGAAAGTAGAACATGGTACCAGATAGGGTTTATAGGGTTTAGGGTTGAGGGTTGAGGGTGGGTTTAGGGTTGAGGGTTTAGGGTTGAGGGTTTAGGGTTGAGGGCTTGGGGTTGAGGGTTTAGGGTTATAGGCTTGAGGGTTTAGGGGTATAGGTATGCCATGTAAGACTAGCGCATGTAACACTAGATCATGTAACACGAGTGGTATCTGAATCCAAAATACGAGCGTGTATGGAGCGAGAGCGCTGTCCTTGTGAGCCCACAGAGCTGGCAATCATGAATGCTTAAGCTGGAAGCTCCCCAAACCCACACGATGCTTGTGATATGTGTACGCCCTGAACACATGATCCATCTGCAGGTTGTGGCTCCAGAAAGGGGATGCTCTGCATACAACCCACAGTTTCTGTTCGGGGTCCTCGCCACAAACCCTATCATACAGGCACGCATGAAGGGACCTGTGTATATGGTTGCCGGAACATGCAGCAAGCTCCATAATACAATAGCTGAACCTTCGACTGGGAACTTGCTCAGGCTCGCGCCTGTTTTCACGCGATTGCCCACCAGCAAGTTCTGCTTGGACTCCAGCTGCAACACCTGTCTGAGCTTCTGGTTTACAGCCCAAAGCCCTAAGCCGCACCTTCACTCATTTTGTATATATGATATCCCTATATACCCTAAATAGTAGGTTCCATGTTCTTTTCCTTTATCCCTATATAGCCCCAAAATACTCTATAGTAGTGGTGGTAGCTTCAGCTGGGAACTTGTCATCCCGGCTGGCAACTGTCCAGTTTCAAGGCATCGGGCAAACAATCTACGGAATGAAATCTACTTGGAGAGTCAGGGAGACTTAGCTAGTAAGTAGGGTAAAGACAGAGATAACTAAGGTCATTCTATGGCCTATAGGAGTTATTAACCTCCTTACTACATAGGTATGACGCTCCAAGTAGGATTATCACGCTGGGGGGAAATCTTGCAAAAAACTGGGCCTTTCTTCACGAGGTTTTCCAAAGGGCTTCCGGCATCTATACAAAGCATCCAAGATCCAAGTCGAAGCAATCTATACTCAGGCCCCGTAGATGAGATAGCTTTTGGGCACCAGGTACATTCCGGATGGAGCCCCGGAATTGCGGCCCCCATTCGGGTTCCCTATGTTGCGAGGACTTTCTTGGGGGAAATCCAAGTTTGAGAAATGCCACTAAAGAGGAAAGCCAACTGAGGCCTGCAGCACGTCGTTGGTGATGGATCGCAGGCGCTTGCTGCTTGTACCTCTTGCGACCGGGCAGCGTCTAAGTGCAAGCATCCCTGCACCCTGAACCATCGAGTTGTAACCCTATGACTGCTTGTAACCCTCATCCCCTCGAACCTACACCGCGATCCCTTAACCCTAGCATTTGTTCAAAGCATGATTGATCTTGAGGCCACAGCAGCCAGAGCTCTACAGTGCACCTCGTGGCATGCGCTTGGCCGCGGAGAAGTAGATGTTCTCCCGCACAGTCAAGCCTCTCGTCGACATCTATGACAGCAAAACAGGATTGTTGTGTTGTCCCGGTGGCTCTGGCAAGACCACCACCACCAGAAGCAACAGTGAGAAAGGCACTGACTGTAGTCATCACAAGACAAAACGACAGCAAGGACTCTGGGAAGCTAGCAGAGAGGAAGGAACACAAGCAGCGGCGGCGGCGCCGGCAGTGGTGGTGGTAGTAGGGGTCATCGTCTGTTACCAGTACCACTGCCAGTAAGCAACAATTTTGAAGACAACTACTGCTTGTTGTTGCTGGCAGAAACAGAAGCTGCAAGATCGAAAGCGTTGACAACAGTACTTGGTCATTCTGAAAATTGCATAGCATTGAAACTGTTGCTCGAGAGCACCAATGTATATGGCGTTGCGGGAACAAAGGAGAAAAGAAGAGCTCGGCATGATTAGCAAGCAGCTTCAGCTAAAGACGGCTACAGGTGTGTTGTCAATGATTTGCTGTCAATGACTACATCTACATGAGCTATAGTGAAATTTTTCAAAAGGGAACACAAAAGGATTATATAGGGGAGTATTGTAGGGCTGATTAATGGGGATACGAGGAGTTTAGATTATAGCACACATGCTCTCTTACAAAGTCTGCCCTGGAGCATGACCCCTGAAACAACAATCTCTACGCAAAAGCAGCTCTGTGAATATTATCTGGCAACCAGAAACTCAAGTAAAACTATGCTACAAGACTGCCGGTTAGTTTCTGAATGCAAACTGATGCTTAGACATTCCTGCCTTCACAAACCTAAATGGCAACCCTGAACACTCTACACTCAACCATGAATACGCAATTCCTGACCCCCTACACTCCCTGCCCCGCAAACGCTTTTGCAACTGGGCAAGGCTCATAAGCACAAATGCTCCAGCCCTTCCCTAGCTGAGGAAGTTTGATGGCATGTACTTAAAGCTTGGCTAGGAGTTCAAGACCCTGCATCTGAAGCCCAAACCCAAACCTCTAAACCCTAGATCGGATAGCCCACGTTAGCAGACCACCTGCCTTCATGCACGGTGTCATCCTCCAAAGAAGCTTAGGATTTAGGGTTTAGGGGTTCAGCTTCCGAGACATTCTATTTCAGCCCGCGTCAAGCCCTGTAAGAAACTAATGTAGTCAGAAGCTCAAAGGAAAATACCTCCAGGCAGCTAGGCCAGAGTCATGAGCCCCAGATTCGGTACAAGGGGATTGCCTACTACCAGCCATCTTCACCTGACCTGTCTCTGAAATCAAGCCCTAACCCAGACCCCTAATTAATCGACCCCCTCCCCTTAATAGGGATTATAATAGGGATCCTTATATTAAGGCCCTTAAACGGAGGGGATGCATTAATCATGGGTCTACATTACCTGTCTCCTGGCTCAGTTCCGTAAGACGCACGCTCCATGCCAAGCTTCATTGAAATATCCAGGCCAAACTCCCTTATGGTTTACAGTAGGGTTGAGGGACATATAGAGGGTTCAGGCTTTTAAGCAGAACATCTAGTCCAGCCTGCCTAGAAGGTCATGCTCAGCTATCATCATACTGAATCATACTTAATGCTGCGCATGCCTCTTGCGGGACTCTGGGGTTAAGAATGCTACTGTTTGTTTCTTCTTTGTAGCTTTGGAAGGTCTACCTAAACAAGAGCTAGAAGGAAGATCAAACCAGCTCATTATCTAAAGCGCGGCGCCGTTGAACATAGAAATAAAAATTCTTCGAACCCCTCCACCAAAAAGCTACTTTCTCCTCAACTACCCCTTCCTCAGCCCTAAGCCCAAGACCCTCTGCTCCTGCGGCACGAAGCCAATCACTGGCTTGATGTCCTCGATGTTAATCGGCTCGGCCTAAACCATGTGATGAATTGGGGTCCATTATTACCCCAATAATGGAGAATCAAATGGAAAAGAAAATGGAAAATGAAATGGAAACTGGGGGGAGGAATTCTTTATCCGATTTGTTTTTCGCTCGGTTACGAGTAATTACCTATTGCATAAGAACGGTGCGAACTCCAATCACAGTGTGAAGGGATGCAAGGGGGAGGTCTCCAAAGTTCTCCACACCATGATGTGTCTTGCAGGAACACTCCAGCTCCAAAAAGCTGAAGCCAGTAACCAAATCCTGCAGGCCAGCACGCTGTTCAACACCGACTCTGAACTTTGGCCTCTGTCTTACAATCCAGGGCGGATATGAGATTTGTGGTACATGGTTTAGGATGCAGGCTTAGGGCTTAGGGTTTAAGGTTTAGGGTTTAAGGTTTCGGGTTCAAGGTGTAGAGTTCAGGGCTTAGTGTGACATCAAGAGACATGTTCTCCATGCATAAGGAAACGCTGCCTTTGTAAACCTGACAGGCAAGAATCTGAACTACCCCAACAACCTTGTCCGCCACAGGACAAATGCCTCTTAACCTAATTCCCAAATCCTATACGACCCTAATAGTAGTAATAATCATAATACCAATAATATTCATATAGCCCACAAAACCTAACAACCTGCTGGTTGCAACCCTGGCCCTTGAGCGGTCCAAAATAATGTATGCATGAACTTGGATCTCGGGCTCAGTGCATGAAATTTCGGGCTCTCAAATGATGGGTATGTAGCCGTGTAGAAGTGTCCAGAAAATAGGTGTAGCTTTCATCGAAGCCGAGAAATTCCTCTGGAATCTTGTGCAGGGACTTGAAAGACACAGTCCAAGGAGCATTGACCAGGATATCGCCGGTGACTGTCCACTTGCCGTCTGTTGTCTTCCTCGGTGATGGTCTTAGGGTTTGGGGTTGCAAGCTAAGAGTGGGGCTCAACTTTAGGATGTGGGGTCCAGAGTACAGGGCTCAGAGTTCCGAGCTTAGGGTTTCGGAGTTAGTGTTTAGAAGACTTCCAAAGCAGCCTGATGCAGCCAGTGCCTAGAGATCTTTGTCAGCCCTTATTTGGACCTCTTTTGTAGTGTAAGTTGCTTGATAATGTTTGGATGCTAGGTATATCTCTGTGGAAACCTAGAATGTCTGCAATTCGACGCGAACCCTAGGGCTCCATGCCTATAAATAATACCTACATTGGGCCCCAGAGTCTATGAATATGACCTATATTGGGCTATTTGGGGCCTTAGGGGAAGGCACTGTTTTGATGTAACTCACTCCCCGGTTGCAATATAGGGGAGTCCGGAAACATTACGGACCACATTACAAACCCAAGAAACTGTAACACTCCATTCAACCACCTAGACCCTAAACCCTTACCCCGAAACCCTAAACCACGAAGCTGTGGAGAGCAAATCATAGTAAATTCGCGTCTCTGACTGAACACTTAGTTTGGATTTTATGCCTTAGGTTGGCCCCCCCACCCACTAATAGTGACCACAAGAGATAATGGCAATTATATTCGGGCCTGTATTCCTAGTATACTACTACTTGTGAGTGGGGGCCGTACCTAATCTATGCCCAATAACAAATACATTTCAGGGTAAGCTCGTTTCAGCTCGTTATAACTTGCCAAGCAAAAGCCCTTGTCCCTTGACAGCATCGTCGATGTTGTCGAGCAAGGCTCTGTGAGAAGCCATTAGAAATTGACCATGAAACCCTTACCTTTGGGCTCTAGGTCTGTAAAATACCTACATTGGGCCCCTGTCTACAACAAGCGCCTACATTGAGCCATGTGGAGCCTTAAGGTTAGTCCACAAAACAGCGCAGTTGTGCATGAAATAGTCAGAGAGCTGAGTTTTGTGCAATCCCTCTGACATGTATGGTGGCCCGGATATAGGGGCTGCAAGGAAGCAACGTTGACAATCTCAGATGCCACACATGAACATTGAACTCGAGCCCCAACAAGCTAGACACTCATTACTCGAGCCTATAAAACCTAGCCAACTCCCGTCAAACTGCCCAAAACTGCCCAAGTACTCAATTCTTTGGAGTCGGAAGCCTTCCTATGCTTCAACCAAACCTACAGCTCTAGTAATTAAGTCGGAAAAAGCGTCTTGCCGGTGAGGACATCTAGCAGCGTGCTCTTTCCGCAGCCAGACGGTCCCATGATGGCTGACAGATGATATGCCTCCCAGTTGAATAGTGTTTTTCAGTAAGATTATAATCCTTATATGAAATTACTCTACACAAAAGGAAGATATAATCTTACTCTATATGGGGTACCATAGTATCCCCCAAATAAAAGACTACTCAGTTGCTGAGGGTTCTGGTGGGGACTCCTTCGGTGCTTGGGGAACTCGGCCAGTAGACCTTGTGATCCCTCAGAACCACCCATGGTAACCCTTGGACAGAAGGTCTTCTCTCCCACGGCTGTATGAAACCAAGCGCTGCGCAACCCTGAAAACCTCCAGCCTTGAACCACGAGGAAATCCCCAACTGAAACCCTAAAATGCTTTAAGTCTTGAACTCCAGACCCCAGGCTCTACACCTTCCCCCAAACCTAGATGATCATTTTGGAGACCCAGGACTGCAGAACCCCAAAACCTGGCTGGGCCTGGAAAGTCCCAGTGATGTTCTCGAGGATACTCCTTGGATTGCAGGCATTAGTGTTCAGGTTTTAGCGCTTGAGGGCTGCCAGCTTCAAGCAATGCAATGCCAACACAGCTAGCGTAGGAGATTAAGAACATATTTACAATACCCTTAAAATACCACTTAGAAAGCGTACGGGGAATACTAATATCACTATTTAAATGTGTATGTGCACGTGGAATGTGCAAGGACAAGATTGGCAATTCCGAACGCTGCTGCATCATGGCCATTTGATGCAATGTTTCTTGATATGAGCTTCAGTCAATATTTCTACATATTGAATGGACATGGGTTCCTCATAAACAGACTATACTGGACTATACGCGGACCGTTATATCCACTGTTAAGGGTTCATGAAGAAGCCCAAAAATCACAGTAGCTCCTATGAACAGCAGTATTATGGAACAACACTTCGGGATGAGCAGTGTAGAACCTAGCGAAAGTTGTTAGAACAAGCTTCAGGTCTATAGAGCTTATAGGGCTTGGGGTTCACAATTTGGATTCACACTTTGGCCCTGCCCTAAACCCTAAACCCAAAGCCGGACCCTCGGCCCCGCCTCGGAATCCCTCTATATGTAGGGATTTCCAAAAATTAGCCGTCCCTTTTTGAAGGTCCCTATGGTATGGCAAGGACTCTATGACTTTCGGGGTACATGTAAGGGGAAATTCTAATTTCGGGACTCGCCGTATCATTCCTGGAGTGTTTTTTCAATTGGCTTCAGCATCCTGCAGCACGGTTTAAGGTTTATAGTCCCCCTTAAGTAGATAGAATATGGTGTACATGGGGATCTTCTTATAATATACCCAACGCCTGATTCTATTTACCTAAGGAGGACTCTAGGCTCTAGGAATCCAGGGCATTCCAAAGGGTTTTGGGGTGCCTTCATGTGGCAGTTTCCCTAAATAAGAGGACCTCAACAAAGACCCCCCCCCCCCCCAAATACCATAGTCCTCATTATTGAGATCCCAAAAGTGTACCCCAAATTTTGGGAAGCCTCCATGTCTACTTGCTACTTGCTAAATGTTTACCTCCGCTCACACTCCCACGCCCCCTTCAAGGATGCGAAATCTAAAGCCTCCCACTACTGAGTGCTGTTACGGAACCTCAGTTAAGTTACCATAATGGAGATACATAGTAAATAGTAGGGTTTCCCCAATATAGTAGCTTAACTTAAACTCCTTAACAGCAACCCAAAATACTCCCCTAGGTTTCCTCAAGGTGTTCGTTGGGTCATTTTGGGGAGCTTCATGTTTTGGATCCTTACAGGGGGCTTGAGGAGGGATCCTTACAGAATCGGTACTTGGAGCTTCACAGTATTTACGACCCATGTATAGCTGGTACTTACCAGTATAACCCAGTGATGATCATTCTAAAGGGACTAGCGAGGCTTAGACCTTGTTTGTCAGAACTACATGGGGGAGGTATGATGACCATAAACCTTAAGCCCTAACATGTACTCGGGGTACCCGAAGCCCAAACATATGGTAGTTTCCCCAAATAAGGGGACCCCAATATAGACCCCAAAGTATATATGTATATATAATCCGCATTATGGGGACCCCCCAAAAAGGTATCCTCGATTTTTTGAAAACCCTAAACTCTAATCCCTAAACTCTACATATCCCCTATGTAACCCCTATAAGCCCCTAAGGTACCCCTAAAATTGGAAACCCCCATATGCTAGCGATTATAATTACCCAGGACCTCCAAGTGGATGAGACGAGGCTCCTTTCTTCACTGCCTGCCTTCACGGTGCAGCAAATGTTCCTGAGGGGTGTAGGGTTTCAGGGTTTAGGGTTTGGGGTGGTAGGGCTTAGGGTTTATAGGTTTTAGGGTTTATAGGGTTTTAGGGTTTAGGGGTTTAGGGTTTACCTCAGATTAAAAATGAAGACCTTTAGTTGTAGTACCCAAAAGAAAAACCTTACGTGCAAGTCAAAAATGGAAGATCTTTGGGGCCCAGTCTGGGGTACAAGTTGGCTGCTTTTTTAAAATGTCGAACTGATGACTATGGCCCCAAGTTGCGGGCACTCCTATCCAGGGCTTTGCATCGAAACTGGGACTGGGCGCCTACGCCAAGGCAGCCCTAAACTCTCCAAATGGGGTCCGATATTGGTAGCACTTAGGGAGCATTAGGGAGGCCTTTGGAGGCGGGTTCTCGTTGTTTCCGGTCCCGTACATTAGTACATGAGGATTTTGTAAAGGATTTCTGGACTACGTGCCCCCAGCTCAAGCTTTACCTTGCAACGATCCCCATGCCTACGGTCTTGCACAAGGTAGGTACATTGCAGCCACCAGTGTTATCTAGACAAGTAGGTATAACCGAATATAGGATATCACCTGATTATAAGTTCGCTTTCCCTACCCATGGTCTGGCAAGACGAAGAAGCAGGAAATGAGTGGCTTCTGAGGGTGGAGGAGATTTTGAAGAGGTCAGAGTATTCTGGGCTTTTGGGCTTGCGAGGCTGCGCAAGACAAGAGCGCTAAGCATATCCAGATCCAAGCTAGGATGGGTGGAGCCACCCAACAAGTCTTTCACCTTTGGGAACACGTGCTTTTTTGCAATGCCGCCAACTGTGAATCCATTCATACCTACACGCACATAGCTCTGCTATGCATCTACCTAAGCCTCCGGGACTTGGCAATATCTCCCCTCAGAATGCGAGGAACCCTCGCCTGAAACAGGTCCTTCCGTTTTCGACCGGCCTCATGCATGGCTAGAAACTTTATGTGTCCGAGAGAGTTGCAGAAGCATGTGCAACAATCCCAAACAGAGGTAAGTCGGCAGGACCCCTGACCAGAATAGCCCTTGATATGTTTGCGCTGTGGCTTTCTTGTTCTGCAGGCACCAGGGCCCCTCTCATGTTGGGATTCAGACCTCGCATAGGCCCGAATGTGAAACCCTATCCTGATTTCTTAACCTCGTACCCACAGCCCCTCCCACCATGTGGATTCTCTAAAAACCGGAATGGTCATCAACAGTATTGACAAACCTGCAAACCCACAGCTTGCTCATATTTAGGGATTAGGGTTTTGGGTTTGGGGTTCAACCATACCCAGGGAGAAAATGCATCCGGCAGACTGAAACGACAGACTCGCCGTGTGGATCTTTGGCGTTATGCCGCGGAATTTATTCTCCTGTCACATGTTGTGTTCGTTGAGAGGAGGTGCTTCTTGCGATGATCGGGTTTTTGCTTTAGAGCTCTGGGGGCCATGTGGTCCGAGGAGTATTCTGGCTAGACCAGCCCGTTAAGCAAGCACTCCGCACGAAAATCGACCTCAAGGAACGCTTGGAAGTCATGGCAGAACCGCGGCATGAAGTTGTAGATTGGAGCTCTCGTGCTACAAAACTTGCTATCAAAAAAACATACGACACGCTTAAGTTGATCTTCTACCTCACTGGAAACGACCCGTATGGAGCCTGAGAAACACAACCAGTACACTGCCAACCATCAGCCAGGAAGACAGGACCAAACATACTGATAACATGGGAAGACTGTACCCAGGCTTACGCTGAAACCTGAAACCTGAAACCTCCGAAAACGCGTCCAAGCGATTGAGTCCTCGAGGTGCTTTATACTGAAGTTGTGCAATATCCTTGGAGTGTAGCGCTTTGGTCCAGAGTTTGCATTGACCTGGAGGCCCAAAGTCCTCAAGAATGTGGTGAATAGGACTGTTTACGAGGAGGGTTTCGAAACTCATGTCGGATAATCGCTGTTGAATTTGTCTGGACTTACTGTTGTGTAGGCCATGATGAAAACTTGGCATGTCAACTCTTGGAACCAAGGATTACCTGAAGTAAGCTTGAATCTATGAAATGCTGTGTATCGATATAGGATTCTATTATATAGAGATTATAGTATACAAGGATTTTACAGGGGAATATATTGTATATAACTTGCTATCTATCCACTTGCCATGCCGTCCATTCTCTCAAGAAAACGTCGGCAGTGGGCTTGTCAAACGGCTTTGGCCGCCAAAGCTATGACAAGGCTGGGCAGTTCATGGGGCCAGTATGTGGGATTTTGATCATCGTAGGGATGCTACTCAGGGCCAGGCAGTGGAACTTTGGCATCCGCGCATGAAGCGCCCATCGTCTTGCGGACCCACTTGCGTAGTTCAAGGGGGAGCGTTTTGGAAAACGACAAGCATTGAAAACACCAGGAGGTTCAAAAGGCTACGCTTAAAAGATCTTGCTGCCTAAGATGCATATGATCGACGTTCTGCTGGCTAATCCGCTCCTAAAAGCTACAAACCAACTCAAAGTTGTGGGGAGTCCCTGGTTCAAACTCCAAACCCCCATGGACAAACTAAATCCAAGCATCCACAACCAATCAAAGGCCACTTCTGCCATAGATGCAATAGGGGAGGCTGCTGCAAACCCGGGTGCATACAGACATTTTATGGGCTCTTTCGAAATTTTGTAGGGATCAGAAACCATCATGTGCGGCTGATCCCAAAGGTGAGACAAATTTTTTGAGGACCACACACTGCGTGGCACCGTATGCACATCCTTGAGGTACCAGAATCGGATTTTCCAGGCTTTGCTGTTATTGTTGCCGTCCTCTTACCGTGCCATGATGAGACCAATGGTGACCCCATGGCTCTCTTTGAATATTACCCATGTTGCGACTGCAACTAGCAATGCTCCACCGGTTAGTCGAAGAAAATGCAGATGCGATCTGTTATTTGTAATTATGGATGAAACCCATACCACAAACACGAAGTCATCCCTGAAAAGCCCGAACTCTAGCTAAACTGTACGACCCTCGACGATTTAAAGCCTAAGCCATAGACCCTCTACCCTACAAAACCCTCAGCCCTCAGCCATGGGACTACACCCATAATTCTTAACTCCTAACCCTCAGAGTCCAAGCACCTAATTCTCATATACTTCCCCAAAACGTCTACTACAATTACTCTTACCCAAAACCCAAGGTACCCAAGTATTGGATATTTGGACCCTAAACCCTAAACCCTAAATCCTAAACCCTAAACCCTAAACCCTAAACGGGTAGGTTATCCCATGACCAGACTCTGCTTCACATACCGATCCGTTGTCTTTAGCCGCTCCAAGTCTGCCTCTGCCAATTTGTCAGAACCTTGGGGTTTAGGATCTGGGGCTTAGGGCTTAGGGTTTAGGGCTTAGGGTTTAGGGATTAGGGTTTAGGGTTTAGGGTTGCTACTGGAAAAGAACCCTTTAAGGCTCCATGTAGGTACTAAGTATACACATTAGGGCCGAATGTAAGTGCTGTTTATAGACTTTAGACTTAGAGCCCCTTTAGGGTTCAGGGGCTTAGGGTAGGAACCTTGGCATCTGTTCTTCCTGCCTGCTTCCTCTCATCGCCTCATATTCGAAGGGGTTCGAGCGGCTACGTAGCAGATCTGAAGTTGTATAGGGTTGTCATTGGATTATAGTCCCCCTAAAGTAGATAGACTATGGGATATATGGGGGTCATATTAGAAAATACCCAAAGCCATATTCTATCTACTTGATTAAGGGGGACTATTCATATCTATGGGGCTCAGGCTTTGGAATAATGGGAAGGAAACTGGAAGCTATTCCGGGGTTGCGGACGTTTAAGGGAAAGTTGGGATGGCGGATCCCTGCAGTAATTCCTATATCATTGCTTGGAATGGTGCCTGTCTTCCCTTCCGCACTCATGTTTCTTTGAGTTGGGTGGGGTACCTTAGGGACTTCAGGGATCTATGAAGATGACACCTTTTCAGTTGATAGGAGAAGACGCCCGAGGTACTTCGGTGGAAGCCAAAATCCCGCATGACCTAAGTATGCTCTATGCTACCATAATTGGCAAAGTTCGCGGTAGCTAGGGTCTTGCCGGATTTGGAGTATGAACCGTATTTACGGATTCAGGGGCTTAATGCATGTATCATGTAGAGACAAAGTTTTTAACTTACGCGTCCAATGTCTAGTGCGTTGACCTTGTGGTCAATTTGCCCGTCTATCTTCCAAACTAGTTCCGAATCCCAGAACTAACATACTTTATGAGGATGACTCACGCTTGAGATCTGCAAATTGCATGATCTTTCGGAGGCAATACTAGGGCCTAAAAGACCAACATCATAGTCCGTGACTGCTTCTATACTTATAGTATACGGTACTTCAGATATTCTGAGCTACTCAGGCTTCTACATTACACAGCAGCGCGTTCACGGCAACTCGGTGCGAGGCGTGGGCCTCATCCTCGTTAGCCTATGTGTACATATAGTCCCCCTTAAGTAGATAGAATATGGCTTGGGGTATATTATAATAAGATCCCCATATACCCCATATTCCATCTACTTAAGGGGGACTATAGCTGAAGAGACCTTATCTAGGTAGACATATTTCAAACACCTGTGTTGTCGATATTTGTACTTCTAGTGGGCTAATGACTACGGCTAATGGATGCTAAATACCTGGTTATAACTTGGGTTTTGCGCTACCTGGGACCTGGTTCAGGTTCACGAATACTGGTTTCAGAGGGGTATATACATTGAATTGAACGTGCCCCAAAGAGCATACAATTCGCCCCGACAATTGCCTGCCCTACGGAGCCTGAACCCCAGCTTTCCTGAGTATAGTACCTTAAACAGTGGCCCATTAAAGGCAAACAGAATTCCACGTTCACCCAGGTAATCCTCAACCGAATCGAGCGGGAACGGCGGTTGGGGAAAGGGGTCACATCTCGCAAGCGCCTGTTTTAGGGCTCAAGGTCAGAGGCTCAGGGTTTAAGGCTTAGGGGTTAAGGTTTAGTGTTCAGTATTTTGTGGCCAAGCAACCAAACATGTCTGCCGCTCAGATCCAGTCATCTAGCCTCTTGTAACTTGCCTCTCTCCAGTGAACTTCATGACTCATGCTCTTAATTAAGCGACTCGTGGTTATTACAATGCGGCCCTTCAAGGCTATGGCCTAGGAAGCGGGGTCTTTTCTGAATTCCAGGGTCATAGGAGGAAGCTGGGACATGTTGGGGCCCAGAAAACTAAATGCAGACCAGCAGCTTTGCAGAAACCTTTGATAGAGATACACGCCAAGGACAGCGAGGAACGAACAGCACAACAGGACCGTAATCGTCACCTTGCCTCATCGACAATTATGAGAGAGGGGCATCTTTACTTGGGATCTGTGGGCTTTAGGGTTTGGGGTTAAACGGTCAAGGGCTTAAGGTATTTAGGTGCAGGGGAATCTTTAATGGGCTTGTACGTTGTGCTTCAAAGCGTGTTGTTCCCCCTTTGCCATAGTTCGTCGCGCCGGGAGCACCTCCATCGGGCTTGACGGGTAGCTAATAGTTTTTTCTGGTATAGCTTGTCATTATCATTGTCTCTGTCTCTCTCCCTACTGCTGCTACTTCAGACTCTTCTCTAGGCATAGGCATATGCTCTAAAAAGCGGCAGAGCTCACAAAGCGGTATTGGGGCTTGAGTTTCTGTCCTGCGGCTTAGTCAATTGGATTGTTCAACCCATGAGGCCCAAAACTCCGTAATTGCGGACATGACTACAAAGTACGATTCGTGCGAGCGTTCTTCACATGAATTTGGATACATTTTCTTGATGACGGGGTACGTACTGATTGCTATGGGAGATCTGCAACCCTAACCTCTACCCATGGCTCGCACAACGTGGGTATTCAACAAGAGGTTCTCTGGTAGCATGAACAACATACTGCAGGGGTCAGAACTGGAGTATGTTAGGGAAACAGTAGTGGTAAACGCTGTCATTAGGGGGCAAAAAGGTACAAGGGAACAACTTCGGGTAAAACAACAGCTGCTGGAGAGTTGTAAGGGTATGAGGTTGGTGATAAGTCAGGCTCCTACATCACTAGGGTTTGCATTTACGGGTGCCGCCAGAAAAGGACCCAATTCTGCTTCCATAGCCGGATAGGAATAAAAACCAGCAACTCGATACAGCTTATATCTCTCGTCATCGTATTCAATAGTACATATTCGCATCTACTTACATTCAACTTTGACAAGCTGCTCGACCTCTTGGAATCAGCGACAGCCACACTGTCCTTGCGTCAAAGGCTTCTCAGTATACTGGTCCCTCAACAGGGTTTAGGGTTGAAGGTTTAGGGAGTATACTGGTTCCTCTACCACAACCCTCAAAACGGTTGACCGGGACGCTCTCAATGGAGAAGCCATGTGCCTAGTTCATCGTGACATTTGGGAATCAGGTTGTCCAGCAACCCTGAACCCTTAAACCCTAAACCCCAAACCCTAAACCCGCAGCACACCCCTGCAGCAGGCAGCAGCAGTCAGTAAAGCGGAGCCACAGGACACTCTAACATGCTTATACGGGGCCGGCTTACTTACGGGTTCTTAAAAGGGAATAGGGGATATAATCCCTAGTTACAAAATTCCTTCATAACCTTTTATATGATATATTCTCTTATTCCCTACTAAGAACCAGTAAGTTATCCCGGTCTAGGATTTAGGGTCATCAGCTATGGCTTTACCGAGGCAACCCGACTTGCTGGCGAGTCTTGGGCGTGCTCGCCGAAATTCGAAAGGTATACTTGCTGGGCTTAGTAGGGAATGAGGAATATATAGAGTTTAGGGCTTAGGGCTTAGGGTTGGTAAGGAATAAGGGTATGTATTATATTGGAATTAGATAACATAGGGATTATACTCTTGTATTCCCTGCTAGGAGCCAGTAAGTCTAGCAATGCATCAGTCATCACTCTACTGCAATGATGGTGAAGGAGATACTTGATAATACTACGATGACTAGTGATTGCAATAGCAATATGAATTATAAACGTAATTCTAACAGTTATACTGGCAATCATAATGATAACCTCAGAGTTCAATGTCCTACAAACAGACAGGCGTAAGTATGCAGCAGGCACTTTCGAATAAATATTCCTGAGAGCTTCATTCCTCCACAGTCGACCCAGCAAGTACATAGCATGAGGCACACAGGGAGGATTCGTTTAGACCAGGCACAACGCACGACTAGAACGGCACCCAAAGCCAATGCATTTATGACTTAGGATGCCAAGAACCCCAGCTACTCTCAAAGAACTCTCTGTCATTCAGTCCTAGTCAGCATTAGGTGAGTTACAGGATTCAACGAAAAACTGTAGGCACTGCATCACAATCATGAGCATCAACCGTACGTCCTCAACCCTACGAAAACTCAACACAACATCTTGCGCGATCAGCATTCTCATAAGAACGCTTCAGCTTAGCAGCAGTGACCGTGGTGAAATTGGTGTCGCCAAGGGCTAAGCCTTCGTGCACAAGGCAAAGCAGCAAGGAGAGCCCAAGCCTGTCGGGCGTCATGGCGGACAACACAAACAGGAGCAACTGAGATAGGGGTAGGGATATGTAGGGATGTTAGGGAAGATGGGGATCCTGAAAATTGGGGTACCCTAGGAATCCTGGCTATGTAAAGTTTGCCATGAACACCTCTAGTACGGTGCACCAGCATAGGAACATAGCTGAAGCGCCAGATTGGAAAACAGAAGCACTGGTACTTAGAACACTCAGGATCTACAGAGTCATCTTGAAGTTTGCCACTGAACCCTACGGCCACAACCTTAAATAGTAGGTTCCATTTTCTTTTCTATTATCCCTATATACCCCTATATAATCCCTATATATACATACTGTCTACTTAAGGGGGGACAAGATCATGATGACAAGAATGATCGCGACCAATAAGATGACCCTGGCCATCACAATGTAGAGGTGCTGATGAGCCAATAGGCTGCGTGCAGTTCAGGGCTGAGTGGTCCAAGGGTTTCAGGTTTGGGTTTTGGGCATGCTGAAGCCCTAAACCTTGAGCCACTTCGGAGCAAATTTTAGGAGCAGGCTCACAGCAACGTTGACATTCCTCTCAAGAAAGGCGCAAAGATGGGGATAATGGAAAAGAAAATGGAAACTACTATAATGGGTTATATACCATGCACCTACCAAAGCAGACCCTTCCGGCCCCTGTTGCGAAGAGTGAGCCCATAGCTGAGGTGACTGTAGAGCTTGTTGATAAAGCATTGTGCGCGGGAGTTGCTCGCCTAAGGAACGCCATGTCCATGTCTGGTGACCCTCACCAAACAAAGGGTCTTGATAATACAGTAGCATACATCTTGAACGTGAGACTGTAAACCCTTCGATCTGAGGGTTTCTCGAGACAGGGGTGCCTTGAAGAATACAACGGGTACACCAAAGTTGCCAGGAGTTTTTTGGCAGCCCCTCTTAGGAGTTACATCATAGGAAAAACATTTATGATTTAAAAACCTCGTGGAAAACCCTGGTGCAACACAGGTCCCGACACCAGGCTATCTCCATCAATGGAAACAGCCACAGGCTGTTGTGCTACTGCCTCCACGTGCAGGCCAGGGGTCATATGGATATATTGAGATACATGGGGGGTTTCCCAAAATTAGGGGTACCTTCTTTGAGGGGTCCCGATAAGAAGGACTATAGTATGTTGGGGTCACATTCGGGTCCCACTATTTTGGGTAACTACCATAGAGCATTGTATTGGGTTCAGGGATTGAAATTCCGGGGTTGATGGTTTGGGAGACTGATGGACAAAGGATCAGCAACTACAAGGTGAGGAGAGCAGAGGTATGGGTGTTTCTCAGAACGCAGTACCCTTCGGACCCCTAGCGATGCATGGATATCATAAAGGGGGTTTAAGGTTTAGCCGTTCTGTTCGGGCAGGAATCGCCAAGAGGCAAATTCAACGAGTTGTCTTCTGGGACTAGAGGCACCTTGCTCTAGTCGCCGCAGTTGTAAAAGTGCATGTACCTAGCTTCCGGTACGAAAAAACCTCGAAAAGCAACTCTGAAGTTTGTGCATCACATGTTAGGGTATGTATTGGGGTTATATAGGGGATCATGGAAAAGAAAATGGACACTACTCGTTAGGGTCTAGGGTTATACTGAAACTAGCTCAACCCTGCACCCTCAGCTAAACCTTATAGAGCTTCACTTGAGCCTTGTGCCCCTACTTGTAGGGGCGTGTTACTTACGATCTACTTGCTTACTGTACTTACAACCCAATGCGAAGCCAGCTAAGTCCATTAACCAAGATTGTAGACAAACTTTACCGACAGTAAGTAGGTAGGTTGTAAGTACCACCCCCCTCCCCTTCAAGTAGACCCTACATCCACAGCCTTCGTCATAGATCCTTTACAAAGAGCCCACGACCGCAGACCAAGAATGTGCCTGCATCAGTGCGTTCTCATCGCCCCTGGCGACAGTCCTCCATGGTGGGAGCTTTCGAGGTATGGTCCCCCTTCAGTGGATAGAATATGGGGTATATGGGGATCTTACTATATTATACCTGAAGCCATATTCTATCTACTTAAGGGGGACCATAAACCCTAAACCCTAAACCCCAAATCCGGAACCCAAAAGATTTGACTTATTTAGAGCATCTTCCTGCCAGGGTCTTGGCACAAGCCG